>OY986984.1:546942-611088 GCA_963920545.1 Lepidium didymum
CCTTGGATTTTAAGGTCCTCCAGGACTCTCTTGAGGATGGCGAGATTGATGAATCTTCTGTCTCTTCTGATGTGGAAAAAGTGACTATAAATACATCTCAGGCCGCCAAGACTAAAGAGAAAAAGCAGAAATCTGGGAAAGCTCATATAGTCTGCACAAATACTTGAATATTGCTATTGCTCAAAATGCTGTGAAGAAAGCTTCTTCTAGAAAGCCATGATGTCGTTATTCTCTTGGAATATGCGTGGTTTTAACAAGCCGCGCAAACATAGAGTATTGATGAATTGGGTGAAGGAGGTTAAGCCGTTACTTGGCTGTTTACTTGAAACGTGGGTACAAATTGAAAATCATGTTTATATTCTTCATTCTTGTCTTCCTGGTTGGCAGGTCTTGACAAACTACAATGACCATCGTTTAAGAAGGATCTGGGTGTGCTATTATGATGCAGTTCACGTAACACTTGTTGCCAAATCTGCACAACACATCACTTGTCGTGTACACTTTATTGCTTCTGGTGTTGATTTCATTTGCTCTGCCATCTACGCATCCAACTTTGATGTTGAACATCATACTTTATGGGTTGATATTGTTTCACTTGCTGGTTCTCTCTCAAACTGCAACTTGCCTTGGTTGTTACTTGGGGATTATAATGAAATCCTAGCCTCGCGTGAGCATTCTCAACAGTCTGATTACCTCCCAAATCTCCAAGGTATGTCTCGCTTCCAAGAGGTTGTGGGTCACTGTGAGCTAGCTGAACTTGCTTTCTCTGGCATTCTGTATACTTGGTGGAACAAGCGAGTTGCTGATCCTATTGGGAAAAAACTAGACTGACTTTGATGTCAATCGCATGAAAATCATCCTTCATGGAGCTATTGAACAAAATCACTGTGCTTTCGGTATCATCCTCTTTGCAGAGACATTAAGTTAAACTCACCTTAGCTTTTCCGATGACATCCTTGTATTTTCAGATGGATCTCATGCATCTCTCACTGGAAATTTAGCTACTCAAGCTAACTTCGCAGCACTTTCTGGTCTCCACATTAACGCCTCAAAATCATCAGTATTTGTTGTTGGTACAGGTCGGATCGCTCTCTCGAATGCTGCTACTGTAGCTGGTCTGAGCGTGGGATCTTTACCTATTTGGTACGTGGGTCTCCCATTGATAACAAAACGGATGTTCCCTTTTGATTATGAGCCACTTATTGATCGCATTCGGTCGCGTATGTTATCTTGGTCAACGAAAACGCTCTCTTATGCTGGTCGGCTGCAGCTAATTAAGTCAGTTATCTATAGCATTGCTTATTTTTGGTGCTCTACTTTCCGTCTGCCAAGCAAGTGCTTAGTTCAAATAGAACGGTTTTTAACACATTTATTTGGTCTGGCTCGCCAGCAGGTTCTAAGAGTGTTAAGGTATCTTGGGATGACATTTGTTTACCTCGTGAAGAGGGAGGACTTGGTCTGCGAAAACTTAAAGACTCCTCCCAGGTTTTTGCTTTTAGTCTTATATGGTAACTCTTCACTAATCCAAAATTTTTGTGGGTTTCTTGGACAAAGCATTATCTGTTGAGATATACTTCTTTCTAGGATGTTAAAGTAGGTACAAAGGGTTCTTGGATTTGGTGGAAGCTCTTAAAACTTTGCCCCCAAATATAGTCGTTCTTTAAAGTCCAAATCGTGGGAGGGAATGATGCATTTTTTTTTTGGTTTGATGATTGGTGCTCTAAGGGTCGGCTTCTTGATGCTACTACATGCATTGGCACCCGAGTATGGGGTATTCCCCGTAACGCCCATGTTGCTGATGTAGCTTCCCAATCTGGCTGGCTAAATTTTGTCCTTAGTGATAGACGATTCCCTCAGTTGTTACACCATATTCGTTATCTCCCTCTCCCTAATACAGATTGTGGAAGTGATATCTTCATGTGGAAACATGGTGCATATAAGTTCAAGCCTTCATTCTCAGCTCATTCAACTTGGAAGCAGATTAGAGCTCAGCAAGGTTGTGTCAATTGGTCTTGTCTTGTATGGTTTTCTCATGTAGTTCCTCGTTACTTTTTCATTGCTTGGCTAGCGATCAAAGACAAGTTATCCACGGGTACTCGATAAGGAATTGAGGTAGAGAACAACATTGTGTGTTATGTGGAGAAAGAGATGAGTCTCGAGATCACCTATTTTTCACAGTTTGGTCTTATTTAGGCAGTTCACTCTTGGGCTTAGCGATGAATCCAGATTGGAATGATACAATAGATCACATAGTTACCAGCCCAAATAACTCTATGGACTCCATCCTTAAGAAGATGTTATTTCAAACTACGATCTATTTCATTTGGGGGAACGTAACACACGCATCCACCGTCACGTTTGGCAGGATGCAAACGTCATTACTCGCCATATTCACAAGCCTATTAAGAATAGAATTGCTTCTCTTAGTTACTCTTTCCCTCACAAGTTAGAAAAATTGCTAAGGAGATAGTTTAAAATTACTTAACTTCTGATTTTTTATTCATTATTTTTTTGGGAAATAAGCTTTTGTTTTACCTATTTTTTTTCCACTTATAAATATTTTTGTTAATCAATAAATTTCACATTTCAAAAAAAAAACATTGGATACTCACGGTAAATCATATCGTTGTAAAAATTTATGAAACTTACAAAGTTTCAGTTCTGTAATTGTCCAATACTTCATTAATTAATTACAATAAATCTTTATTATTGAGATGTGCCGTTGCCTTAACGAAGACGTCATGCATTAAATCCTTAATTAATGAAGGTTTAATCATATAGATACCAACATGTTGTGAAACTCATATTCATATTTTACTATCTTCATTATGGCTAAATGTACGTACAAATTTAAGGCATACGCTCTTATTACATAACCATGTTTATTTTTATTTTAATTTTATTAACAGATGAAGAGTTTGGACCAAAATCCAAGCCAATTTTCTGAGATCAGATACATAACCATGTTTGTTAATGTATGAAAGCTATATTTGTGTTGTATTATTTTTTTGATAAATCTGGGAGACCTGACAAATTTTACAGATATGATTCTTCGTAAAACACTTACATATTAAACATCTAAATTTAAAATAATTAAAATCTTTGATACTAGTTAATATCATCTAAATAAGTATATTCTCGACTACTAACTTAGAAGTAGTGCTGTAAGTTTTGAGTATAATACTTAGTTACCTTAGTTATATATATAAGTATATAACCATTTATAAAATTTCTATTATCCTGAAAAAAGATTAATTACATTTTTTAATATAAAAAGGTACAGTAACTGCATCACATGTAAAACAAAATTAATTATTGGTGGCTAAATATACTAAGAAGCATGCCAAGTTAGCAACAAAACAAACAACCCGGCGTCGTTTTATATTGACACAAAATGGGCCTTAACGTATAGCCTTTGAAATTTCGGCCCATTAATTGTAGATAAATATCCACCAGGTATTATTTGGGCCTGCTGTTATAAATCAATAGTAACAATAGGCCCAACTAAATCATCTTAACTTTTTAAATCCATCTATATTTACGAAGTCCAACTTTCAACTTTTGACGATCAGGCATTCTTCTACGTTGTGATTTGTGAATAATAGGCACCTAGTCATCATTTTTCTTGTCGACTGGTTCCGCGTCTTCAAAGTCAGCACGACGATCGCGTTTCGAGTTTTTTAAGGTACGAGACTCGCGACGAGAATCACAAGGTTTGATCGCGGTGCTGAGAATTTTTGGGGTAAGCTTTTCCATTATTTTTCACGAATGTAATTTAGGTCAATTTCGTCGGTTCGTTGATTTAGGGATTATTCCGGGCGCGAAATCTTCCCGATATTCCTTGTTTATGAATTAATGGATCATGGGAATCGCATAGTTTGGGCTAAGTAGCTGGTATATCGATCATCTAGTTGGAAATTTGCCTCTGTTTTCTTCTTCGTCTTCTCAATTTTCTTCTACGCAAGAGTAAAGTTTTTATTTCCGTCTGAAGTTTTCTGAAGAAAGGTCTAGGTTATTGTATCTGTTTTGATTCCGTTTTATTCAATTTGAGTTTTATTCACTACACTGCATTTGTTGTTGTCATTGTGACTCACATTGTTTATGTAAATTGTATTGAGAATCGTGTTGATGTATGAAATTTCCCTTAGCTTGTAAGAGTTTTGTTGTCTAGAATATGTTTGAATCTAGTTCTTACCCTGTTTAATCGTTTCTCTGCCTGATTATGTACTTCTTTGAGCTACTTGTGATTCTCTTTAGATGATCTCTTTGTAGAGGATTTTAAATTTTATGTTAATTAAGTTAGGTACTTGTTTTCAGGTCAATGGCGTCTTCTTCAGATGCATGGGTGAGAGAGTACAACGAGGCTTTGAAACTCTCTGAGGATATAAATGGCATGATGTCAGAAAGGAACGCGTTGGGGTTAACAGGACCTGATGCTCAACGTCGTGCTTCAGCAATACGAAGAAAGATCACCATTTTGGGGACCCGATTAGACAGTCTGCAATCTCTTCTTGTTAAGGTTCCTGGGAAGCAGCATATGTAAGCCGTTTTGAATATAGTTGCCTGTTGAACTCCATATCAAACAACACCAAAGTTTCATGGTGATCTTGACCTATGTGATTATTGTTTGTGTGTATGCAATTACTAACAAGCAGTTCGGAGAAAGAGATGAATCGTCGCAAAGATATGGTTGGAAATTTGAGATCAAAAACAAATCAGGTGGCGTCTGCTTTGAACATGTCAAACTTTGCAAATAGAGACAGCTTGCTTGGGCCAGAAATAAAGCCGGATGATGCAATGAATAGAGTCTCTAACATGGATAACCAAGGAATTGTTGGATTTCAACGGCAAGTAATGAGAGGTAAGCTGTTGTATGTAACATTATTCTAAGATCAGAGTAATGATATTGGCTTTTGTATTAATTTTCCCTTTAATTGTGTTTCTTTTCAATGAATAGAACAAGACGAGGGACTTGAGCAGTTGGAGGAAACAGTCATGAGTACCAAACACATTGCTCTCGCTGTCAATGAGGAGCTCACTCTGCAGACAAGGCTTATTGTATGTCTCTGCTGTTGTTTATTGTTTTTCCTGTTGATTTTGATTTTTTTTGTTATTCTAACGAAATCTGGATTCTTCCATACAGGATGATTTAGACTACCATGTGGATGTCACTGATTCTCGCTTACGGGTAAGTAAATGCTTTTAACCAATCTATGGTTTTGAAAAAGATGAATTCTCGAAAAAAGGGATTCTAGATTTTGAGAGTTTTGCAAATTATAAAAAAAAATACAAAAATCAATTGGCATTAGTCTTTTGTTAACAATTATTCATTCTTTCAAAATACAAAAACCAATTTCTTCATTTTTCATGCTTACAAATATTTAATTGGTATTTGGCACCAAAGGGAATTGGTTTCTGTATTTTTTAGTAATTTACAAGTTTTGTTTATTTCTTTACTTTTCGGCAAACACCTCTTTCTGAGTACGTGGATGAAACAGAAGCTGAAAAAAATTTAACAAAAAGAAAATTCTAAGTAGAACTTCCTGTGCAATTTCTTCCGTTATAAACTCACATCGACTTGCCTATTTATGTTTCTTGATGATGAACAGCGCGTGCAAAAGAGCCTTGCCGTTATGAACAAGAGCATGAAAAGTGGTTGCTCATGTATGTCCATGCTCTTGTCTGTGCTTGGAATTGTTGGTCTTGCTCTTGTGATCTGGCTCTTGGTCAAGTACCTGTAATACCAACATGATAGTAATTTATGTAAGCTCATTCGGTTCTCTCGGTCTCTCCTCTGTGCTTTCTCCAGTTTCTCTTCGACATATGTGCTTTGGTTTTCTTTTCATTCCTTTGGTATCTTCTTCAGTGAGACAAAGGAGAATGTTGCTGCGTGCAAGAACCCTTAAAACGTATATAATCTGTATTGCCTTCATTTACACGATTTGTATTCAAAATTATCATTTGTCTATATATGGTATGGTTCCTAACCTCTTACAAGCCTCTATTTTTCAGCTGCAGATAATGCAGATACATAATGATCAAAACTACAAATGAACTGCTTGTTTTGTTCTTGATCTGCTCTGCTTTTTGACAGTTTTGAAATCTTTTCATCAAAGAAAGGCAACAAATTAGAGTCTCTGGTACACTTGGCGATAGTGTATTACGTTGCCAAAATTGAATGTGGCTGATATTCTGGCACTTAGTCTAGTTTCGATAGTGTTCTATGTGCATTCAAAAAGCCTTACATCATAATTCCTCCAGTTAAAACATAGTTTGTGTATTCGTTAAGCGTACGTGATTTTGCCTCGGTGTTTCAAAATATATAAATGTCTATTCATTGTCCAACAAGTTGGACTTCGAATGAAGTATTGGCCCATTCTACGGTATAACAATACAGCTAAAAACAGTCTTCGGGTCATTCGATGGCTCGTCTGAAGTAGACTGTTAAAAAATTACAAGCCCATTGGGCGTCATAACTAAGACCTTTTTTAAGGCTTAATGAAAATTCTATGGCACATTTGTCTGCTTTTGTAAGTATCTTAAGCCCATTATACGGCCCTATTATCTTTGCCTTTAAGTTTTTACAGGCTCATTACACGACCCTATTAGCTCCGTTTCAAAATATGGCGGGTTAAATTATGGCCCAAACATGTAAAATTGTTGACTATATTCTGAAGTGAAGAGTCAAGAAAGATCCTCATAGTCAAGAACGTCGTTGACATTAGTGTAGATCTTAATATACTAAACTGTGTATTTTGATTTACAAAGGCCTAATTAACGCATATGAGTGAGGCCCATGTTGTAAAATAATATATTATTACTATATGGGCCATATTTTAACATCAGGCCCACGAGAATGATATAAAACTAAAGAGAAGCGCGTTGATTTCATTAATAATTCAAAACTATCCTACGCGCAGGGTAAGCGCGTTTCGCAAGTGTAGCAAATTTGCGTGGAATTTTAATTATTTTAGAAATTAAAATTTTCTCGGAGCGTGAGGCATATTTCTTAACTTCGTTTTCCAAATTTCATTTCTTTGCATTTTCGAATTCCATTTCTCTTCCCTCAAATTCTCCATGGAACCTTCGACCAAAGCAGAGAAGAAGACTAGGAAGCAACCACCGCGTCAGATGGCTTCGGAATTTGTTACATCTATGTCGTAGAGTAATTATGAGAAGAGCTTGGGAGGATCCATCAAGGATTCAGAGATTCGAGAAGACTTTGGTGATGTAATTGCTATAATGGATGCGTGACGATATATCAGCTTCCATTGAAAGCGTGGTTTCTTCTTCCATCAAAGCTCAGCTCTGTAATTCTACGTATTGATTTCAAAGCTCAGCTCATCATTGTTCTTATTGTCTATATTAACTTAAACTTACATTTGTAAATTCTGATGATAATGTCTTCAAGTGAAATTAGATTCTCTAACATGAATGTTTTTATGAGAACTGAGCTCAATAAGTTCTTTTTTGTTTCTTTTCATGAACAATGTTAATTCGATATTATCTCCCCCATAAGAAAATAGCCATGCGAATTTAAGAAAAACCAACGTTTTTTCAGTTCCTCAGAAGCAATCTCTCCTGTTCTTGTTTAATACAAGAATGGTGATAACAGAGGATGCATTAACATGGTTTCTGTCTGAGTTCACACTTCTGTGAGGATTCTGCATATTTTGAGATCTTAATCACGGTAAGGCGTGAGATCGATTTGGAGCCGCTGTTTTCCTTTGGTGACCCTCTGCGAATAAAATTTAGAGTCAAGATCTTGCCATGATCATTGTCAATGGCATACAAGAAGACAGATACTTGAAACAACAATGGATTGAGAAAAGCTTACAGCAATGGCGATTAGCTCGTCCAAGAGTTCTTCTAGATGACGCAAAGGCTTTGACAATGAAAACACACAAGACTATTCACAACTTTGCAAAATAGAGATTAATACACTGATTAAGGATATAAGACGCACCCATTGAGTTGGACCATCAACTGGAGCACTTAGAGGATCATCATGAACCTGATCATAATTAAGATGGAACAAAGAACTGAACTTGATAATATGTCTAAAAGGAAGTACTATCGTCGAAATGGTAGCAAAGAAGTTATTCTACCTCCATGAAAATTCCATCGACGCCAACTGCTACAGCTGTTCTTGCAATGCATGGTATTAACTCACGAAGGCCTCCACTAGCAACACCACCTCCATCCAACTACATAAGAATCTTTTGTTTGTCTGCGAACTGATATCACTGGTTTCAAAATAAAATTACTTTCCAAAAGGACCATACCTTCTTGCCTGCAGGTTGTTGTAGTGAATGTGTAATATCAGCAACCTGCCACGAAATAAGAAGAGTGCGTTAAATTGTCGACTAACAATAACAGCATAAAAGGAAGAATCAGAATTGTGAAAAAGAAAATATGAAGCAAGATACATACAACCGGACAATTAGCTTCCCTCATCCACTCAAAGTTTCGTGGATCTACTATCAAATCATCTGAAAATCAAAGCCAAACAAAGTTTCAATCATCTATTTGCAAAGGCAGACCAAAGAATCGTTTCAGCACTATACTTCTGCAATACATATCTTATAAGTAACAATAGATATGCATGAGATCTAAGAATGTCTACTTGTTTATCTACAATACTTGGTCCATGGACATAAAGAATATCTGACAAGGAGATGATAACTTACTGTATCCAAACATGGTCCCTCTTTCACAAACCATCACATTTGGATTCCCAGCCAGTCTGATCTTCTCGGCTGAATTTTCCATGACCTTAGCATACATAGAGCCCGCCATCAAAAATATTCCATCAACAATTTTGACAACCCTGAAATACGTTAGAAGAAAGAACTTACTGAAGGAGCACAGAATTGTCCTTTCTTAATATTGATGATTTTTCCTGTTTGGGCTGCCGCAACCAGTAGATCTGTCTGAAATTATAAGTAACAGCTCAAAATCACTTACCAAATAATATATCAATCCAAGATAAAAATTATGAAAGCTACAAACAGAAGCTTTCAGGAAAATACAGTTTAGAGTCTTGCCTGGCGACATAAAAATGCTGGAATCTGAATTATATCTGCAACTTTGCCAACCTCTTCACACTAAGAAAATAAATAATGCATCAGAAGGTATTAAAGACTTGCTAAACCATAGTTCTTTGATATAAATATGTTCCTGTGTACCTGGGCCGATTCATGAACATCAGTGACTATTGGTAAGTCATATGCTACTTTCACCTTCTCAAGAATCTGCATTGGAGAACCATAAGTGTAAACATGTGTTCTTGTAGACAGATATTACAAAATTAAAGCAATTTCACAGTCAAGTGAATGGTAGTATCGTAGGTGTAAAGTAATGCAATTGCTACCATCAATTTAATCTGTAGGTCCTAGAAGAAGCTAGAATTTGTTTACATACAATAAGATCCAATTAACATCAAAACTCTGTGAAGACTCTTAAACCCGCAGTCCTAACATTCAATTCATCAGTATTTAGACATGCCAATGATATAGAATGAGTGACTAAAGGAAAAAAGGGGAAGATACCTTCAGACCCTCAGCCATGCCAGGACCTCGAAATGACTTTGAAGAAGTTCTGTTAGCTTTATCAAAACTTGACTTGAAAACCAGAGGCAACCCAACTCTACACCATTCACACACACAACAACAACAACAACAAACAGAAAGTAATATAAGGAACTTGAAAAAGTCATATTGTTAAAAACGGTGAAGAAGATCTCTCATGAACGAAAATTTCTTGCTCTTTGTATATATAGTTCAATAGTACACATTGATACGAAGATCTCTCAGGAAAACAGACGGAGCTAATGATGAAAAATACACATGAAAGCTTCATTAGCAATACAAAGTACAAGGAAACATACTTTGTCGAAATGTCTTTAATGTGCTTTGCCATTCGAAGGATATGTTCCTCGGATTCGATAACATTTGGACCCGCCAACAAGAAGAATGGTTCAGCAACCTATACACAGTTAAATATACGAACACTACTCAATCTCAATTTTACCATGAGAAGCGAACATTCGACATTATGAAAACAAAAAGCCGAGACTCAAACCTTGAGCTGATTGTACAATGGTGATGTTGCCGCCATATATATCGTCACGTCAAAAACCAGAATTCCAAACCTTCGAGAAATTTCAAATCAGAATCCAGAGATCGGAAAAACCTAATTCTTTCTCCACACGGATCGATGAAGGAATCTGAGCTTTAACTTGAACTCGAAGTTTTGAGTGAGTGAAGGGAAGTGAGATCTCCTCTCACCTTAACGCGTGGGAGGCAAATTTGGACACACCGACAGATTTATTCCTATCCAGGATAAGGATAGAGAAAGTTTTATTTTAGGTCCCCTTTACATTATGAAAAATAAAAACTTTTCTGATTTCATTCGAAAAAATATGAATTATGGCACACAGTAACAAAGATTTAAAGGAGTAAACATAGTTTCCTTAATATTTTTCAGACAAGTATTAACAATGAGAGATTCGAAGCAGAACTCAACTAGAAGCAGAGGGTTATTCACAAACCCCATGACTTTAGTCTGTTAAAAAGCCTTCGAAGACATGAGTGGTTTGGGAGGTGACATAGATCGAAGTTCAGGAGCAGAACTTGGGAACGTTACATTCAGCTTATGCATTAATATATCAGCCCGAGACGGAATCTCGTTCAGAAGAAACTGTTGCACGATCGGTTTCTTGAACCACTCCATGACCATATCACCTGGTGCCCTCAACACGACTTTGCTAACCTCAAAAGGTGACTCAACAGAGCTCAGCATCTGAGCAATGACAATTTTCAATGTCGGTCCTGTGACTAGCTTTATACGTCTCGGGACTACACCATAGTAAAGCATTCGTTTTCTGAACCTGTGGAGAGTGTGAACCACTGCTATGAGCGCAGCTCCAACTGATAAGTTTCTCACGTCGAGAGACCACGCAATGTGTTGGTCAAAGACGATGGCTTTTGGGAAGAGCTTGTTCTCGTAGGCTACTTTCCAGACACATCGAGCTCGGTTTATCTGACCCATCAAGACAAGGTAGTTTAGAAGGACGTTTACAAAGTACCTAGCTGCTCCTTCTTCCAGTTCATAATCGATTCCTTGGTAAAACTCTCTGACAAACGTTAGAACTGGTTGTTTCCTCTGTTCTGGACCCGTGAATAGACCGCACAGAAAGGCGTGAGCTTTATGCTTGGTAGCGCTGAGGATTGACATCAATTGTCTCTCTTTATCCTCGTCTTGGCACCGGACAAGATGGGCAAGAATTGAAGTGTAAAGCACCAAATCAACTTTTCCAGCAGAATGCACGAGTGTCTCGAGCAAAGGCCTAGCTGAATCGTATAGACCATTTTTCATGCATGATTCAAATAACTGTCTGATGATGAAATTGTTTGTTTTGATCCCTGAAGAACCCATGAACCTCAGCCACTTCAGAGCAAGATCCACAGAAGCATCTTTGATGTATATCATCAGAACATCGCTAGCACTGACATCTACGGAATACCCCATTGCTTTCATCTCGAGCAGTATCTTCCCGGCAACATCAACGAGTCTTTTATTGGCCAGAAGTGTAAGAAGTGAAATATAACTGCTCAGACCAGGCCTTAATCCAGCATTGGTCATGGAATTATAGATCTTCATTGCAGAGTCTACCTGCCCAGATCCAGCGTGCATCTCCAATAGACACGAATATGTGGATGGTGTTGGTAGAAACCCAGCTTTCTCCATGTCTCTAAAAACGGACATTGCTACTTCAAGCTTTCCTGATTTTGCATGAGATTCAATGATCATTGTGTACAATCCAAAGTTAGGCCTAAAACCTGACTTCTTCATCTCGTCCCAGAGCCTAAGGGCAGTATCCAGCTTACCAGCTTTAGCATATGAATCGATCAAGGAAACAAACATAGTTGCCGATGGTCTATGGCCAAAGCCCTGCATTTCCATGTAAACCTTCATTGATGTATCCAACCGACCAGCTTTCCCCATCGAATCAACAAGCGAAGAGAACACACTAAAGCTTGGTCGGAGTTTCCTTTCTTTCATCTGCTGAAAAAGCTTAAAAGCTGCATCAAGACGACCGGATTTGGCCAAGCTTGGAATTATCAACTCATAAGTTGACCCATCCAACAAACTATCAGTTTTCTCCATGCTCTCATAAATCTCAAATGCCTTGTACGGTAGACCCTTGTTCAGAAACAACATCATTAAGTTATTATATGTCTGAGTATCAATTTTACATCCCGAATCCTGAGCCTTTCTGAAACAACAAAAAGCAACCTCCAATTTCTCAGCTTTAGCCAAATACTGAATCACTTGGTTATAGGCGCTAAGAGACAAATCACCATGGCTACTAGAGTCTTGAACCATTTCCTCAAACAGCGACTGAATCCCTTCAAAATCTCTGCCTTGGTTCATCCCATCAAACAAAACGACATAACATTCATCCGAAGGCAGATACCAAGGCTGCTTCTTAGCCCACCTGAACAAACTCAATGCCGCATCCACATCTTTAACAATCTTCAAAGACTGCGTAATATGAACCATATTCGGCACAAACTGGAGCTTGTCCAATTGGGTCTCCAACTCCGGTCCCCATTTCCACCTCTGCACAACCTCAACAATCTTTGCAACAGCAGAAGCATTCATGTAAGGCTTCTTTAACCCACCAACCATGACATGGTCATCAAGCCCTGGCTCTACTGATCTAATACCTTTACCACTGTGTAAAACACTACCCGACTCATCTAAATACTCTACCTCCTCCGTCCAGCTACTAGATTCACTACTTCCGTTCTTTTCACTACAGAATCCCCTGACAATACTCTGACTTTGTTTAGTTAATCCAACAAAATTAGAGTCCCTCAGTACAGAACAATCCGGACAAAAGGCAATTCTACCCGTACAATGACTCAATAATCGGATGTTGATTAAGTAACTGCTGGCTAAATTAGGGCTTATTGGACTGGGAGAAATCAAAGGAGTCCCAGAAATGGTACTCCTATTAAGCGTGAAAATTACATTTCTGGGAATTACTTTCGCGGTTCTTCCACGGATCATCGAAGATGAATATAGAACTAGTGGGTCATATAATGCGAACTAAGATAGAGTAATCACTCCTAACCTGGTCTCCAGAGATGGCGATTTTCCGTCTCCTCCACAGCTAAAACCCTAAAACCCGAGGCTTTAGAAACAGGGGTTTTTTCCCAAAATGGTTTATTTGCAATTAGCATTTTACAGGCTCGTTAAACAAAAACAAATGGGGCCCACAAAATAAATCTGCCAAGTCATTTTAGAATCAATTACATACAAGAAAATTAACACTTTGCAATATAGACATTTGAAAAAACAAAAAACAAAAAACAAAAAACTCACAAATAATATTTTCTTGAAAATAAAATTCATTAAAAATAATTACATATTCACTTGGATTAAGTTAATTTTTAAGATTAAAATATATTATTTGTATAAAGTATGATTTTATCAAGTTAAAAATATTAAACAAAACCTAAATTCGTAAGCATTTATCAAAAAAAACTATTTAAAAAATATTTATTAAATAAAGTGCCTAAATATATAATATAAAACTATCATTTATTACAAATCTTCATATATCCAAATTCGATTCCTCTCTGATACAAAGAGAAGAAAAAAATGGATTTTATGATATGGGTTTTGGTTATGGATCGAATATTGTCGATCCAATTATTGAAAAAGAATAAAGTTGACAGAAAAAATAGAAAAGCCATATTGGATTTAATTTTGTAATTATAATAATGAAAATGCACATGGTCTTTAGGCTAGTGGCAAGTGGTAAGTCCACTGAAGGCATATGCACTTTCACATTCAGGGATCGAGTTTCACTGTCTATATTATATATGAACTTGACTAATGACTGTTCAGTTGTGACCAATGTTGACAAAAAAAAATAATGAAGAAATTGTTTATTTCCTAATTATTTTATTTCCCAAGTTTTAAGTCCAGAAAGAAGAGCATCTGAAGAGAATGTGTGAAGCTTATGCAAATAGACATAGTCAAGAAAAAGATAAAATGTAAAGAGCTTTTGTTTGAGTACAAAGCAAGCAAAAGTTTCATTTATAAACAGCTTTCCTCTTTGATTATATTTGCAATGTCAAGCAAGCATATATACCACTTGGCATACTTATTATACAAATGAATTTACACATTGTTCTCAAGTAAAGTGATCGTCTCAGACATCAAAAGTCACAGAACCTTAATGTAGCCTTCCATAGATTGTCCTGTAGGATTCTTTGGTTTTGTGTTCTGGTTTCTCTACACATGCACATTACACAAACGGAAGATATATATATATATATATATATATATCGAAAGAGACAGAGTAACGAGATCATTACTCAAAGCTATCTTGGTTCTGTTTCTTTGTCCTCTTCCTCTTGAGAGTGTTAGATTTAGCTTCTCTTTAAGCCATGGAATCAAATAGACTCTTCACAACCATTTGTCTTCTTCTCTGTCTCTTTATCTTCACTCATTGTGGTAAGCTTCATTCTCTCTTGCTCTCTATCCATCTCTGTCTTCAAAATCATTTGATTTTGATTGTTTTATATTGTAGTGGATGCAAGAAGCCAAGTTGGATATAAGCATCAGCCAAAGAAGGTGATGATCAAATCATTTAAGCACACATCATTGTTAGAGAAAATGATGACACAACTCAATCTTGCTCAACCTTTGGATTACTCTTCATCTTCCAATATTCAATATTCTGGTGTTGGCACAGCTCTCACTTTACCTCCACTTTCAGTTCCCGAAAATGCCCCTCCATTTTGTGTTAATCCTCCAGATACTCCTGGTCTTAGCCCACCTCCAGGTCCACCTGATTCTTCTTCTAATCCAAATTCTATCCCAAATCCACCCGAATCATCTCCGAATCCAAATCCGAACCCACCCAAATCATCTTTGAATCCAAATCCAAATCCGAACCCGAACCCACCTGAATCATCTTCTAATCCAAACCCGAACCCAAACCCACCTGAATCATCTTCTAATCCAAACCCAAACCCAAACCCACCTGAATCATCCTCTAATCCAAATCCACCTGTTACCATCCCTAGTCCACCTGAATCATCATCTAACCCAAACCCACCTGATTCGTCATCTAACCCAAACCCACCAATTATCGTCCCATACCCACCTCAATCCTCAATCCCAAACCCACCAGAAACAGTCCCTAGTCCTAGTCAAACACCAAATCCATCAGGCCCAATTTCGGGCCCACCTTACAATGAACCGGGCCCACCTTATAATGAACCAGGCACATCAACTCCTACTCCATTAGGAAGCATTCCAACACCTACCGGCTCATTTCCAAGTCCATCTTCAGGGTTTCTTCCTCCAATCGTTTATCCACCACCTATGACACCACCATCACCAAGCGTGAATCCAACCTCAGCTTATTGGTGTGTGGCTAAGCCTTCAGTCCCTGACCCAATTATTCAAGAAGCTATGAATTTTGCATGTGGATCAGGAGCTGATTGTAGTTCAATTCAGCCTAATGGGCCTTGCTTTAAGCCCAATACATTATGGGCCCATGCTTCGTTTGCCTTCAATAGCTATTGGCAACGAACTAAAGGTACTGGTGGATCGTGCACATTCGGTGGCACCGGCATGCTTGTCACAATTGACCCAAGTAAGATTTTCTTTTTTCATCTGATTAATTAAAAAGGGAAATAATTACATGAGCTTAATCCGAAATAAATCGGGAAAAAAAATTGGCGAAAAATATAATTTTTTTTATAGATTAAACATTTAAAAGAAATTGACAAATTTTAAGTCATAAAAATAACCACGAAAACCATGAATTAAAAAATCGAGAAATTTCTTCTGGGTTATTTTTTAAATCTATTATGATTTTTGTTACTATTTTCTTATGAAGTTTGCTGATATATGAATATTCATTTAATTTTTAATTAAAATTTTTTTTTTCTGATAAAATTTCAATATATTTATTTAATTTATATTCTTATATTGTGGAAAACAGGCTTTAAGGGGTGTCATTTTGATTTCTTCTGATGCATGCATGAAGACGAAGCAGACATCTCTCACTTTAAATTTTTTCATCTTTTTATTAGATACGAATAATATCAAATAAATTTTGGTAAATTACGTTAGGTGGGTCACTCACTTATAAGTTGTATGTAACACATAAAAGCTTTTATAAATACAAAATTGGCATAATTATATAAAATCTTATGCTAAATTCGTATATTGCGTTTGGTAATGGAATTAGGTCTTCTAGCTCGACTTGCGTAATACATTGCATCTACTAACCACTATCACTAATAATTCCTTTTCCCCCACAATGACATCGCTACTTTGATATAAAGTAAATTATATACGCATTCTTGTTACATCTTTTTCTTATTCAAACATCACTACTTCCGTACAATATTGTCATTATGTCGGTCACGTGAATTGTTACTTGTTTTCATTTTTGTGGTTAATGGGAAGTATATGAGCCTAATTTCAACTAATTCTTAGAGAAACAATATCGACAATAAGTATTCAGAAAACGTTAGATACTAAGCGGATGGCGAATTTTCACCTAACACCTAGAAAACATAGTTGGAGTCTACATGATTTTAAACGGTTTAGACGGTTTTATAATAAATAATATTTCATAGTTTATAAATTAATTAAACACAGTATATAGATAACATGATAATTTAAATCAAAATAATATTATGAATTAAAAACTTAAAATTTTGTTTAAAAAATAATTGGCTGCCTAAATCGCTTAATTCTTACCTAAACCACTTAATTACTCCTTAATTTGTCTAATGATACTATCCAAGTATCCATATAATACATCTGATTACATCGAAATCCGGACGAATAAAACTCACCTTAATCTAGACATAATTTTTGAACGTTATCGACAACTAACGTGGCTCCAAGTTTAAAATATAATCATACATATTGGTTTAATCATACAAATAACAACTTAGTTTTTGGTAGGAATCTAATTCAAAATCGATGAATTTATGCCTTGTTGGTTACTTGTTTCAGGTTGATTAAGTTGTTTGAGAAATATGATAAAATATAAAAGTGCAAGTTTTGAAATCATGTAATTGCGATTGTTTAAAAAAGTCACCTGAGTTAATCATAAAACATGAAGAAGAAGACTTATGAAGTTGTTGAAGATTCAAATTAAAGATAAAGAAGAATCTCAACAAATCTTATTGTTGAGAGAATTTAAAAAAGAAAATTGCTTTTTTGATAAGAATAAATCAAGAGAATGTAGGAAGATCTAGTTACATGAGAGACTATAAAAGAAGTTGGAGATGTAATTTAGGTTTTTAGGACTTTAACGTGATAAGTAGTTTGTTGAGAGAAAAACATTAGTCTTCATTATTGAGAAAATTGTAATTTTACCGTCGAAAAACAGAAAGCTGTGGAGGGTATCATGAGTGATGGTGTATCTCCTTTGATTGTGTATCACATAGAATGATTAGGGATCAATCAAAAGGTTGCTTAGAGTAGATTTATCGGGTTCTTCTTGTGAAAGAGTAAAACCAAAAACATAAGAATTATAAGAATTCTTTGTTTTAAAAATCTAGTAAAAATGTTTTTTTGGCACATTCCAAAACAGTAAATTGCATTCTCTTGCTTTTACAAAATAAAGAAACGAATGTTACGACTTACGAATCTAGCTAAAGAAGAAAAAATAAATAAGGAAAAAGAAAAATGGAAGAACTCTTAAATATGATTCGCACTATATAAGGAACTCAACTTCATCTTTCTCACAAGTCAGAACGCTCCAACGACTTCACTTCAATTTAGTCGTCTTTCCTTCTTTAGAATCTCCCAAAAACCCTCTCTTGAACCCTAATTAACCTCGCCCCTCTTTTCCTCCAGTTGCAGAGAATTCATGTCGACATTTGAGGATGGATTTCCAGCAGATAAGCTCTTCTCTCAGGGATACTCTTACACTTACGATGACGTCATATTTCTCCCTCATTACATAGATTTCTCCACAGACGCTGTTTCTCTATCCACGCGCCTTAGCCGGCGTGTGCCACTCTCGATACCTTGCGTTTCGTCTCCGATGGATACTGTGTCGGAGTCTCACATGGCTGCTGCAATGGCTGCGCTTGGTGGGATTGGAATCGTGCACTATAACTGTGACATTGCTGCTCAAGCATCGATAATCCGTCAAGCTAAGTCGCTGAAACATCCGATTGCTTCCGACGCCGGTGTGAAAGTTCCCGAGTTTGAGATTAGTTCGTTGGATGCTTTTGGTCCTTCTTCCTTCGTTTTTGTCACGCAAACAGGTGAGAATCATATTCGTTTTCCAGGAATCTGTTACTGTTTTAAGGATTTGACAAGAGCTGTTGCAAAAAGTTCTGAATTTTTAATTGCAGGACCAATATAGGTCAACAGATTGTGAGTTTGTTGATTGCTGATTCAAGTGTGTGTTTTGTTGATTGCTGATTAAGTGCAGGAACAATGACTAGTCCAAAACTGTTGGGTTATGTAACGAAATCCCAGTGGACGAAAATGAATTACGAACAGAGGGAGATGAAGATATACGATTACATGAAGAGCTGTGATAGCAGCGACTATTATGTACCATGGGACATTGATATTGAAAAGATTGAAGCTGTTTTAGAAGATAAGCAAAAGGGTTTTGTGGTTCTTGAGAGGGATGGTGAGACTGTGAACGTGGTAACAAAAGATGATATAGAGAGGGTTAGAGGATATCCCAAGTCAGGACCAGGGACCGTGGGTCCAGATGGAGAGTGGATGGTTGGTGCAGCGATAGGGACGAGAGAATCAGATAAGGAGAGGCTAAAGCATTTGGTCAATGCTGGGGTCAATGCCATAGTGTTGGATAGTTCGCAAGGGAACTCTATCTACCAGCTTGAGATGATCAAGTATGTAAAACATACTTACCCTGAATTGGATGTGATTGGAGGCAATGTTGTGACGATGTACCAAGCGCAGAATTTGATCCAAGCAGGAGTTGATGGATTAAGAGTCGGTATGGGATCTGGTTCGATATGTACCACACAAGAGGTTTGTGCAGTTGGTCGTGGACAGGTAAATGAAAAGATCAGAAACCTTAGTATTTGTCTTTCTAAATGTATGAAGTTTGCTAATTATATATTTGTGTTTTGTACTTCTTAGGCTACTGCAGTGTACAAGGTTTGTTCTTTGGCTGCTCAGAACGGGATTCCTGTAATAGCGGATGGTGGTATCTCAAATTCAGGTCACATTGTAAAAGCTCTCGTCCTGGGAGCATCAACTGTTATGATGGGTAGCTTCTTAGCCGGAAGCACTGAGGCTCCAGGGACTTATGAGTATCAGGTATAATCACATCTTCTTTCAGTTTAAGCTGATATTTTTCTTAAAAAGCTGCTTGCGTTGATGATTGGTGGTAATGGCAGAACGGTAAAAGGATCAAGAAATACCGTGGAATGGGATCACTAGAAGCAATGACTAAAGGAAGTGACCAAAGGTACTTAGGAGACCAAACCAAACTTAAGATTGCTCAAGGAGTAGTTGGAGCAGTGGCAGATAAAGGCTCAGTTTTGAAACTGATACCTTACACAATGCATGCTGTGAGACAAGGTTTCCAAGACCTTGGAGCTTCTTCCTTGCAATCCGCTCATGATCTGTTGAGAACTAACATCCTAAGGCTCGAGGTGAATGAATTTTTTTTGTCTCAATTCTAATCCCAAAAAACTTTTCAGGAACTCTTGCAAGTTTTATGGGATTAGTGCTAATGCTGTTTTGCTTTGTTTTATTTATGTGTGCTTTGTACAGGCTCGAACTGGTGCTGCACAGATCGAAGGAGGAGTTCACGGCCTAGTTTCTTACGAAAAGAAATCGTTTTAAGGATTGGCCCAAATGTGAAATTTTGTCTGAGCTTTTCTTACAATACTGTTCCATGTTAGTTTTTATATACACTTTTATAATTATGTTTTATTTATGAACATAATTTTCGTTGTCTCCTAAGATCAATTTTATCTAATAATCTTTTCTAATTACCAAACTGAAAGATTATTTTTGTGAAAATTTGAAAGATCAGAAAATTAAAATCATCAGTCACTTTTCCCTCCTATTACAGAGGACCTAAGTAACTTTAGTCAAATGGTTAAATGCATATGCGGCTTTTGCCACCTGAATTCGACTCGATTTGGACTATGATCGAGGCTTGGTTATTCATAATTGGCCAACTTCTTATTGTGGACCAAAAAACCAGAGACCTGAGTATTATTTTGATATAGAGTTTACCTGGAAGATCCACTTGGAACAAGTTAAGATTCGTCCTGCAAGGTCACAGGCCCATAGATCACAGATTTAACAACGCTCATCAGATCATGTGATGTGAATCCATCATCTTTTCTATAAAACAAGTTCAACACTTTGCTCATCTTCAAGAACACTTCTTTGCATTCCCTTGGAACCACACTTCGTTTCTCCTCCAAAACTAATTTGTATAATTCTTCTCTCTTTCTCTCTGCTAAATCTTTCATCGATTCTATGATCTCTTCTTTGCTGCGATTGTCTCTCTCATGTTTCATGTGCAATGAAACCACATTCAGCTTCCCTTCTGCGCTTTCTCTCTGAAAGAAAACCTCAAAATGGATACTTAATAATCCCTAATCTATGAACAGAGCTTTGTTAGTTACCATTATTTTGTTGAATTTCGACGTCTCTGCCATTTTAAGAAGAGTATTACCTTAAAGCCTTGTATGTCATTTAGAAGACGACCCATAGTGCTCACGAGCTTGTAGAGCTGATTATATTGGTAGCTATCGACTGTCTTCTCTGTAAGTGGTGGTCCTATCAGATAGGTAGCAGGGAGGACAATTGGTCCTAATGCAAATGATACATAAGCATTTTCTATGTAATCCTCTAAGGTTGGTGTTGACTTGTCACTGGACCACTCGACTTCCTTCAGCATAGACTTGAACAAATCCAACCACTGCATAAGATTGACCAACTAACCGAGTTGTTAGAGAGAATATGATAACAGAGGATATAATTGTGTGGTATGATTGATACTTTACAATTTTCACAATGTGATGTGTCACAGTGCGTCCTTGATAGGTGAATGCTTTGTTACCTGTTTCGAGAATTGTATCCCTTAGAACTGAGAATATGATCTCAACATTTTCCGAGCAGTACTCAGGAACACCGTTCATATCCCACCTGGAATTTGTAAGCAAAGAACAATTATGCTTTAAAGAGGGAACAAGCAGAGAAAGAGTTGAAAAAAGAGCATGAATATATATACTTTTGGACCAAGTCTATGAGATTTTTCAGTTCTTCTTTCGATCCTCCAACGTCAAAGAAGTCGTCTATAACTGTTGTAAGCACTCCACCTTTGGCCCACGATATGCGGGCATCAGATAGTTCTGGAGAAAATAGAGTTGCAGCCCCAGAGAAGTAACAGTATGCCAACTTCTGTCTGGCAAATTTTAGGTCCGGCAATCTATTCTCTATAATCCACCTGCAATTTGGTGAGCAGCATTAAAGATAAACTCGTAACGATGTAACAAATAAAAGTAGCACCTGAAGTCATGACATAAACTCGTTCAATTGTGTGGTTATATAACTCCCTAGCTTACGCAAGAATGCTGAATAAAAGCGAAAAAAGTTTAGCTGGGAGTGCACCTATCAAGAGATTCCATTTCTGCACGGTGTATTGACTGGCAGAAATTGAAGTCATCTGCAGCTAACTTCAGGATAGCTGAGCTGCAAATATTGTTTAAACTAGCACACAAAAGGAAACAAGGATGAGAACAAATGTCCTTATTAGATTATCATTTAATAGAAGCTGAGATATGTCGAAACATGTGGCCGACAATGACACAAGCTCCAAAGGAATGAAACAGGAGATATTACCAATATGAGGTTTCTGTAACTCTGGTGTTTTCCACAGCGGAACCATTGAGTAGTTTTCTCCTGTGATCTAATCTTTCTAGGCTTGCATAGGAGGGAAAAACAAGAGCATCCTCAACCTGTAAAGGATAAGAGTCTCAGATAGCTCTCACAGGAAGATAAGTAAAAGAAACTACCTCTTTCTTGAGGTATTTATCTTGAACAGAGGTCTTAAGCCGGTTGGACAATTCCATCTCCAGATAATTTTTAGTCCACGAGCACTGCTTCTTCAATGTGGATTCATGTGGATAACTTTGGGCAGCCTTAAATAATTCTAACACAGAAATTGTATCCTTAAGATATCCTTCCAGAGTATCAGAGAAATCAGACTCTTCCGCAAATGGTTTTAGCGGATCTGCAACAAATACAGCGTATCAGCTTAACACAGACATGCAGTTGACTAAAATCTAGGCTATATTCATCTGGAAGAAAGAGAGTCATTTCACCGCAAGACACATCATAGCCATGATAAAGCAATAATCGGAAAGCCAAAGCACAAGTGGCCAAGTCCAAACATATCTCTTCATCCCCACGAAGCCAGCATCTGTTTATTGGTCAAGATAGTTTCCAAAAATCATTAATATGTATATCAACTTTTTATTCTTTGTTGTTAAACTAGAAACCAGAATAACAAGATTATATAGAGCTGAAGACATTTACCTATAGGTTTCATCCAGAACACTTTTAATTTCATTCTGAAAATCCCTCTCGATTCCTAAGCTTTCAAGAGTGTCAATCATACTAAGGCGTGCATAGTGATCAAATGGATAAACTGTGGGAACTGAAACGATGAGCAAGCTTATTAACAGTGAAACTCTTAGATGAAACGGACTTCATAGTCATGCTGATAGATATACCTGCGGCCTCAAATTTCTGAAAAAGAGAACAGAGATAACGGAGACAACCATCATTTCCATAGTGAGTATATGCAGCTGCTGTTGTGGCCGGAGAATCAAAAAGTGACCCGTTTTTCCTTTGGTATTTAGAGATCAAATCCCAATCTTTTAGTTTTCTTGTTCCCTCTAAAACATATGTCAGATATGCTTCTCTTCCCTTTGGGAAGCTTTTAATATCACTGGTCATACATCAGACAACAAAGGTTGTGAACTGCTGTAATATATAAGCTTTTAATTTCGTCTGAGTATGCTACTTTCGTCTGGTCATAAATCATTAGTATACCTTCTAAGATCCAGATCTCTTTTCAGTATCATGGCATCCACCACTTCTGAGCCCAATGGAACCGCCAGTTTCAAGTCTCTAGCATATTCAATCATCCCTGGAAATATAATATCAAAGCCTGCTGGATTTTGTACGGTTTCATCAGTAACTGACGCAGAATTTCGCTCAATAAACTGGAGACCTACATTTTTATTACACTCATCATTCCATGAATCTTCCAAAAGTCGAATAGTAACAAAAGAGAAAAGACTGACCCTTAATTATTTGTCTTTCACCAGTTCCCCACTTCTTTAAAGCGAGGATACTTGCTAGTGTAGACGATAACACATCCTTTTTTAGGGATTGATGGCTATGACTATCAAGTCCCCAAGATCCATCTTCATGTTGATTTTCCAATAACCAGTTCACACACTGTGGGAAAAGCGGAGCATTTTGGGAACTCGATGATCGAACCATTGCTACCCAATTAATATCGTATGCCGAAACAGAAAGCTCCACTTTATCTAACATCTTCCCAATCTTTTCCTTTGTCTGCTCAAAGCTCTGGATAGTTTAAAAAATAGTAGCTGGTTTAAACCAGAGTTATACCTGTTATTCAGGATTAATGTAGAAGCAAGCAAATATCAGCTATTTAGTTTTACCACATTGTAAGCTCTTGTCTGTTCTACTGCTACCAGTCTCTTTTCCATAGTAGCTGCACACAACAAGAGAAGATTGCCAAATCGTTCACGTTGAATAATTGAGATCTCTGAGAGGCGTATAATATCAGGTAAGAGACAATAACAGTCCAAAACCACACTAATAAGAACATTATGAAAATTATAACCGAGGAAACAAACATTTCATAAAATCCACAAGATCAAATCAAAACGAACTCCATTGCGAAACAATTCACGTAGAAGCGTCAAACAACAGAATGATCCCAGTTTACTTCAGTCTCCATTTATCCCGAAGAAAACAAGAACAGCAAGAATTCCAGTACAAATCAGAAAATCCATGGGCATGCAAGCGAAGAAAACTAACAATGCCAGAAGAAAAATCAAGGGATCGAGAAAGTGAGAACACACTAACCTAAGATCGGAGACGAACAACCGGAAGAACGGAAGTTGGTAGACATGGAGAAATCAGAACCAGCCGAAACGCCGCCCTAGGAACCTGGTTTCTACACCGTGAACATGACATCAGCAACAGTGACAGAGAAAATTATAGTTCCGAGGAATTAGCCTTTGACGCCTGTATGACCCAACAAAAGTATCTGGAAATCTGGCTTAATATAAATGATCTACTATTATAAACTGTAGAAGCCACTAAACATTTCCGTAACACATCAATACAATAAAGGATAATTCAAAAGAGGAAATAAAGTGTACATATATAGATATCAAATTGACAGGTGGACCCTATATATCCACTTGGCGAATACTAGTTTTATGAAATAATAAGCAAAATTCCCATATATTGAAACAAATCACCCCATAACTACAAAAACATAGCAAATGGTTAATCAAAGCCAAGAACTGACTGATTTATAATTATTTTTGCTAAACACCATTTAGTAGCTAGTTCTTAATATAATATGAGGGGAAAAAACGTGTGTTTTCAACAATATCCAACTATAAGCGGACTATATACTATTATTTTCTTTTGTTTTGTTAGCTCGGGATGGAAGGAACAAGCCTGATTGCCTGAAGAACTTTTGTTATTGCAAACCTCCTGCACTTCTGTTCCACGAAAGGTACGAGGGATCTCCGAGTTGCCTGAAAATGAAACCCAGAAGACAACAAGATCATTTCATTGTTCAATATCTAAAATGCTGAAATCCAAATACTAAAAAGCCAAAGTGTAGTAATGTCTTAACAAAATGAAGGAGACCTTAATTGAGAAGGAAAGATGAGGATGTTCATAATATACCTTGGCTTTACTAGGTACAATACGGCAAATGTAACAGCCAAGAACAAGCAAATGCTGCCTACAGTAAGATAAGCAATCCCGAGGAAATCGTTCCTTCCACCGAGCCAGCTAGTTGTTGATAGCACTAGCTTCTTCTCGCCATTGAAGCTGTAAGTGTTGTAGTTGTTCTGCAACATGACCGTTATGGTATCACCCGCTTGTAAGTCCGTTTCAATCTTCCCATACAGCTTCCTAAATGTTGGCAAAGCCGCGGTTCGCATCCAGACTATGAGATCTTCTTGCTCACTCAACTATCCAACAGATCGAGAACACTTACACTTCTAATATCCAATTCAGAAAAGGAATCTAAATAGTTCAATAATGAAGTTTTCTTACCGGTTTAGAAGGATCAAGTGTTCCGCCGCCTATAGGTGCCCCTGTCTGAAAATTTTTAGGGAAGACATTTTTCCCAAACTTGCTTTCTCTATCACTATTCCATGAGATGCCTTTTTTATTCACAGGAAGTTGTTGGCTATTTCTTGAAAAGCGATAAGTATCATTGAACAAACTCCAAGCAACAAGACCACATGGAACAATTGGTTCTCCACCCACATTATCCTCAGGTGCACAGGTCTTCACATCATGCTCTTCTTTTGGACTTCTTAGTTGTCCATCGTTTCGACTTTTCACATACCTACACATGTAATTAACAAGTGAAGTAACTGATATGACCACATATTGAGGAGAAAACAACACAATTATCATTACATGTGAGAGAGTTACTAGATTCAAGAGAAAGTAAGAGACAAGAGCGATACTATTTCTGAGTAAATAAGGCAAAGTACCGTCTATGGTTTTGGTAGAAATTCTCAAGTTGGTAGTATACGTAAACAGGGTGCTTCATATTTTTTGTCACCTGATAAAAAAAGACAGTATTTAGAAAGAACCATACCTAGGAGAACAGCTAATATACATAACCATTGAAGGGCCTAAATTGCAATAGAAAAATATATCTACCATTATTGTTCTGTTACATATCTTATCTCCAGCGCCCTGTATGTAAGCGACCTTGTTGTTTCTAGAAGATGCTGGAATGCAATCTGTGTCATATCTATCAACAATCTCGACGACCTTGAGGTATGAATGAAACATTTCCACAATAAACCACAAAATCGAAGGTGAAGAATAAACAATAGAATGACAGAAAAAAATTTCCTGATGAACATACTCCCTGAGAAGCAAATAAGCAGATCACTCCAAGGGGAATGAAGACAACGCCAGCGACAAGAAATGTCAAAATCACCTGCAAAATGGTCATGAAAAGTCAAAAACAGAAAATAAGTAAGAAGCATTATTTTCATGTATTGTAAGATTGCACTCATGCTTCTTTTTTTTTTTTTTTTGGGCTAAGCACTTATGCTTCTAAGAGTGTAATATCCGTGGTGAAACTTACCCATCTTGGAGTAAGAATTGGCTTGCACGCTGGAAGCTCTTGCTGGGTAAACTTAGAATCTGGTATAGAGAATTTCAATAACAGTTCTTAAGAAGAGAGAATCTAAAGCCACCATATGATTTGGTTTATAGAAGAATGATGGTAAAGTTTTCGAACAAAAGATTTCAACAGATGTTACATCAAACACAAAACAGCCAAACGTGAATTCAAATACACCTTCCCAAAATTCAATCATCGAAGTTTTCGTCCAGAGCGACTTAAAACACCAAGCTGATGAACATATCTCGTCTATATAAGCTTCTAAATCAAACCTAGAATATACAAGAGTATAACAAATCAAAGAGATCTGATACGAAACATGCCATATATATGGTGATCGAGATAAACAACAAAATTGATGGCAGAAATTTAATGGCTGTGTAGTGAAAATAAAATCAGTAATTCCAAGAAAAGAAAAACAAAACGAAATTCTGTAAGGACGATCTACAACAACATAGATTGTTAAAAATTCAACAAAATCAGAAAATTCTTTGAAAATTATTGCCGAAATATAGGAAATCGAAGGAGAGATAGATAGATCACATTTTGGTCGCTTAGAAGGTGCCGTGGTGGAACTCATTACCGAAGAAATTGATGAGAACAAAATCAGAGAAAAATCTTCTCTACATTAAATTTTTCTGGCGATTCCGAGTCGAGAAAGAAATCCTACACGAGAAGGAGGGAGAAATGCTAGGTTAGGGTTACGAGATGGGAGAGAGAGAACATCTTCTTCGGGAACATGGATCGTTTTAGAAGGAGAAGGAAAACTCTGAGAAAGGAAAAAAGAGGACATGAAAAATGCTGTTAACATGCGAGGGAAAGATCCTTATTAATTAATAAAATATACAATCGATCGACTACCAAGACATAACATTTATGGGCCATAAACAAGACCTAAAGGCCCAATAAAGTAGTCCAATAAGTCTAATCAAGATTGTGAAGTTTGGACTGGACCCGAGATGTAAGTTAAAACAACATGGGCCAAGCCCATTCGAAATTCTTCAGTCACGTGGCAAATTCGGCGTTTAAAGTGCCACGTTTCGTACACGTATACTAGAATATAGTCAACCAATCTACCTGTCAATTTTGACCTTCCAATTTTTAATTATTTTGATTTCAATCACTCACTCTTTTGCGATGGCGAAGATAAAGATACTTGATTTCGTTGATTAGCTTGTCAGCTTCTGATCTCTCTCGTTCTTACTGATACTCGTCGTCTTGTTCGATTGAATTAACCCAAGTTTTGGAATTGGTGATGGTAGTCGGAGCGGCAGCGCGTGTAGCCATTGGTGGTTGTCGAAAACTTGTGTCTTTACATGCTTCTGCTCTCGGCTCTTCTCAGTGTCGCCAGGTAAATCTTCTCAATCGTTTCTTTTGTATATCCTTAATACTCGTAGATTCAGCAGAACGATTTCTTTCGATTGATGATAGAATCAGAACACAATCTATATTATGGCTTCCTCTTTCTAGAGTCTCTTGATCTCTTTGTCTCATGGAGACGACTTATTTGAAATGGATAACTGGGTATTGTTTTACTAGAGATACGAGAGCTCATTTTTGTCCGAATGTGTTGCTAAAAGCTTATTCAAGAGAATATGAGGAGTTTTTGTAACTTGTGAATACTTTATGGTACTCATCAATTGTATTTGATTACCAGATGAGTATGGACGCACAAAGTTTTTCCGAAAAGCTCAGAAATTCTGGTCTATTACGAACACAAGGTCTAATAGGAGGGAAGTGGGTTGATTCCTATGATAAGACCACAATCAAGGTCACTACATCTCTATCTCTTACTTTCTCTTAATTTAATTTTAGTCTTCCGGGGCTTTTATTTGTAATCATTCTGTTGTCATCATATATTCTTCTTGACAGGTTAATAATCCAGCAACTGGTGAAATTTTAGCTGATGTTGCACGTATGGGAACAAAAGAGACAAATGATGCTATTGCATCTTCTTACGAAGCATTTACCTGTATGTGAAATAAGGCTTCTCTTCTTAATTACTTGAGCTTCTTTGTTTTTGAGCTTTTCTTAATTGTATACCTAAACTATTGTCTTTACTTGAGCTTCACTTGAGCTTTTTCCTGTTTGAGTAAACGTGAAATGTTTGATGGTCACTTCTATTCACACTGAACAATGTGCTGGTGGGGAGACAAAAAACTCATTTCCTCTAAACTCTTACATGTTATCTCATTCAGCTTGGAGCAAATTGACTGCTGGAGAGAGAAGTAAAGTATTACGTAAATGGTACCAAATTTTATCTTGTAGCAATGCATACTCTTTTACTTTCTAAGTGTGGTACAAAATATAGTATCAAGGCTTTTGGAAAAATGACTGCTCGCTCCCTATAAAAGATGCATGCAGAGATGGATATTTTCTGGTATCTTGTTTGAAGCTTCTGGCTTCTGCACTTTGCTGGAACAGAAGGTTCTGATCCACTTCGTTTCTCCAAACATAGGTATGACCTCCTGATTGCACACAAGGAAGAACTTGGACAACTTATAACTTTGGAGCAAGGAAAGCCGCTAAAGGAGGCCATAGGAGAGGTGGATTATCCAGTTCATATTTGAGAACTTCGAATGCGCTGTCTGGGCTTGTCTCAAGTGTTACAATCATTTCTTAAGTAGAACATATGATTCTGTAATTTATACAGGTCGCATATGGGGCAAGTTTTATTGAGTACTATGCGGAGGAGGCAAAGCGTATATACGGTGATATAATTCCTCCTAATTTGTCTGATCGCCGATTGTTGGTTCTAAAACAGGTTTGTCCATTCATGCTTCTAAATTCTATATATGCAGCTTTTGTTTTTGTGTGACATAATCTACAACCTGCGCAATTTGGAGGTGTGTAATTGGATATGTTATAGTTAAATAGTTGCCAGGTTATCTGCGCTTGAAAAACCTCTGACTTTGCTTTGCATTCCCATCACCTTCTCAAGAATTCCTTTTTTTGAAAATTTTCCAAGTCTTTTAGCAATGCTTCATGAGAACTGGGACAACCGTAATTTTGCTTGCGAAATCCCTTTTATATGCGGAAATTCCTCGTATTTATTTTTTTCGTATCATGTGGCTGTATTTATAATAGCAGGGGTTTACTTTACACCTCAATTGTTTGGCTCTCTTGATTGTCTTTGCAGCCTGTTGGTGTTGTTGGTGCAATTACCCCTTGGAACTTCCCCTTAGCCATGATTACTCGGAAGGTCTTGCTTGTTTTGCCATTATAATCTACCTTCTTTTTTCTGTAAATAGCCTCTCTAATATACTGTCCCAGTAGATTATGGAGATGTTTTTTTCATTAAGTTTGATGTTTGTTGGTTGATGATATTTCAGGTTGGCCCTGCTCTTGCTTCTGGATGCACGGTTGTTGTTAAACCATCTGAACTTACGCCCCTAACTGCACTTGCTGCGGCTGAACTTGCACTTCAAGCTGGCGTTCCTTCGGTAATTAATGATTTTGGGACTATATAACCTACCAGCGTCTCTGGTCTCATCAAGTTTGATTTCATCATGTCAGGAAGATGACCTTATAATTTGTATAGTTCATTAGTTTGAACACGTAATCTTTCCGTTTTAACATGTGATCTGATTTGATTGGCCCATCTCCAAGCATTTGTATTGTCATCATCAATGTGGCTATAAATCTGATGTATGACACATTGATATATGACTATGTGGCTTGAAAGCTAGTATTTTCGTTCATGTTTCTTATGTGCTAACGAACTTTCTGGGCAGACCTTCTTTTTGGGATTTTACTTTTATCCTTTTGCATTTGTAACCTTTCATGATATATTTTTGCATGTTTTTCTAATAGGGTGCACTTAATGTGGTCATGGGAAATGCTCCTGAAATTGGGGATGCTTTGCTTTCGAGTCCTCAGGTTTCTCTAATCATCTTTATGTACTTTCTGTTATCATTTGGAGTGAGTGGTACATGATAAGTAATCTTATCATTTGACTGTTTTTGTTTCTTGTGCTACTCAGGTGAGAAAAATCACATTCACAGGATCAACAGCAGTTGGGAAGAAGTTGATGGCAGCTGCTGCATCTACTGTCAAGAAGGTACGCTTAAGCAACCATGTCATGCCATATGAAAAATATCCTCCAAATTAAATATCACTGTCACCTCTTCTTTTTTCTTGGTGTAGGTTTCTCTAGAACTTGGCGGCAACGCACCCTCCATAGTGTTTGATGATGCAGACCTGGATGTAGCAGTAAAAGGAACAGTAAGTGTACTCTTGATTTCCAAGGCATTGCTTGATCTAAAAGATTCAAAAACGTTGATCCATGTGGAGAAATTACTCGGAATTGACATCTTTACGTTATTTTCCGTACAAGATGTATATATACTCTTACTGCTTTTCTGGTACATACATCAATGCTCCACCTATCTGTGCTCATAGTTTCAAGCTAAATTTTCTTACTTATATCTTCTGCAAATGCCCACAAAAAATTGGTGCTTTCATTTTTCCTTTGCTAATCTGATAAGGATACACGCAGTTTTTTTAGTGGTGCACATGAGGATCGTCAATACCCTAAACTTTTATGCTACCATCTGATCTATGGTTGCAGCTTGCAGCAAAATTTAGGAATAGTGGTCAGACATGTGTTTGTGCAAACAGAGTACTTGTGCAAGATGGTAAGAATTGGATACTCTGGCACACATCCTTCTGAATTTAGCATCTAGTACTAATTGTATATTTTATATTTATTCTATAGGTATCTATGATAAATTTGCTGAGGCCTTTTCTGAAGCAGTTCAAAAATTAGAAGTAGGGGATGGCTTTAAGGAAGGGACAACCCAGGTATGTCCTTTTTCGATCTTATGCTTTTCCTCTGTGATGTTATATTCTTGATGATTTAGGGGTTCAGAAAATATAATAACTCTGCTATTTTTATCGGATCTATATAAGCAGATAATACTGTTGGTACCTTGTTTCTACGTTCTGTTAACTAGCATCCCAGGCGACTTAAATTAAGGTTAACTGAGTCTCTTGTGTGCTCTGCTGTTTTGCTCTAAATTTATTTATCACTTCAACGTTCTTACAGGGTCCACTTATAAACGATGCAGCAATACAAAAGGTATATTAATAATATAATTTCTGCTTGTTTCTTTTCATACACATCAATGATGTTCAATGGCACTAATGTTAATAGTTTTGCTCTTCATGCTAAATAATTGCAGGTGGAGTCATTCGTACAAGATGCTGTTTCCAAGGTTTACATTCTCCCTTATGCATCATAGATTCTTAAGAGAACCTGTTCATAGTTTCTATTTGTATGCCATTCAGCAAGAAACAATTGTTATATTTCCCCAAACAAGAGGTTATCTTATGAATTGTTGCCTTCTTCTTAAAGGGGGCAAAAATCCTTCTTGGTGGCAAGAGACACAGTCTAGGGATGACTTTCTATGAGCCAACTGTTATCCGTGATGTTTCAAACAACATGCTTATGTCTAAGTGAGTACTGAAAGATTCACATAATTGCAGGCTTATAGCTTTTAAGTATCTCTAAAGAATGAACTATAAATATCTAGTGTTCCTCGTATTAAGAACTAATTTGCTTTTCTTAGGGAGGAGATTTTTGGACCTGTGGCTCCCCTTATTCGGTTCAAAACCGAGGAGGATGCAATCAGAATCGCTAATGACACAATTGCAGGTTTGTGGCTGTGTAATATTAGTAACCTTTTTATACATCGAGTCTTTGGACTAAAATGAGAAATGTGTTGTTTGTGTGCAGGACTTGCCGCTTATATATTCACAAACAGTGTCCAAAGATCTTGGCGTGTGTTTGAAGCACTTGAATACGGACTTATAGGGGTGAATGAAGGACTCATATCAACAGAGGCAAGACCAAGTCCATAAATGAGAGAATCAGACTCTCCAAAGTATAGTTATAGATATATGCCCACATATATATTTTTTTTTCAGGTGGCTCCATTTGGAGGAGTGAAGCAGTCTGGTCTTGGAAGGGAAGGATCCAAATATGGAATGGACGAATACCTTGAGGTAACTCAAAACACTCATCTGGCTCTTATCGAATTGAATCAACTTGTGACTATCAATGAGAACTGTCTAGTAAATCCTTTTAAGCTCAAAGTTTGTAAATTACTTAAGTCTTGGCTCTATGGCTTTGATGCAGATGAAATATGTATGCTTGGGAGATATGAACAGACACTGATTTGGTTTGTGAGTTCTTCTCATCCACTCATTCTAATAAAAACTCAGTCTTTGGGTTTTCTTTGTTACTGTGAAACATTATAAGACTTTGGAGGTTACTTGTTGGTTTCAGACCAATGTTTCAAGTAATGTTTTTAGATAATAATTTGGGAGTTTTCATGTTATTTATCTTTTTCTTTACATGACATTTTGTGTAATATGTTTACTTTGGTTATAATAAATGAAAATTCTTTTTCCTTACACTAATTAGTAATTATTGTAAATCAATATTACTGTTTAATTTTATTTTTTCATCAGTATATCTTAATATATTCAACACTTATATAGCATCCAATCGAATAACAGTTAGTGCTAAGAATATATTTAATTATTTATGATTGAAAATAGTGTAAGACTATACATGGTCATATGCCAAACTTGGGATTTTATTTTTCCTTTATTCTTTGGGAAAAAGATAAGAAGGTTGGAACGAATATTTTCATATCGAAGAAGAAATTCCAAAGCATGATTTTAAAAAGATGCTTGAAGTTCAAGCAACTGCGGCCTCCATTTTTTTATAAGCCGACTTACTTTATATTGTCATTAATTTATCTTTTTCTAACTTCTTAATTAGTTTGCTTCAACAGCAATTAGGTAAAAGTTAAACATTAGCTTTACTTGGTTTTAATAAACAAAAACAAAAACAAAATTTCGCTTTGTTTCTATACAAAACTTTGCTTTGTAGCAATATAGAATTTCGATTTAAATCATTATTAAAAACCTTAATTAATTCAAAATAACATGATAATGTAGAAGATTCCCTAAAAATTCTAATAATTAGATTGATAAAGACTAATGTATAACTCAAAATCTCAATTTTATTGCATGGGATTACTCGGTTCTTTAAGTCAAATTAAATTACGAAAATCTAGATATTTAACTATTTTGACTCAAGACGTGTTTTTATGTAAATAAAAATATGTAATTAATTGTGAGAATAACTACAGAAATAACGTGATAATAATAAAAAAAATATAAAACTCTAAATGCATTTAACTAAAAATGTAAATGTGTCGAGTTATTCTCGATCTGGTGGTTAGGATGATCCAGCTAATGATTTTGCACTAAGATTTGATTCCTACCGCTGCATTATATAGCTTAAAAAGAGATTATAGAGGTGAGATTTAGATTATGGATCGAGTTTTGTCGATCCAATTGTTGAAAAAAAAATGTAAATGTGGGTGGCTAGATTATATGGTTAGCATCTTTCGCGGGAATTCTATTTTGCATTTTTTTAATAATTGTTGGCGCAATAAGAATCTATCTTTATTCATCAAAGAAGAGAAGAATTGATTCCAATTCTCATGCAATTTGAACTTTGATTTATTGTTTAAATTTGATAAAGCGTACACTATTTCTTTATTTTATTATATACCCTAGCCATAATTCTGTGCGATCGATAATTAATGTATTATATAATCAATTCGTAGCGAATATACAATAAATATCTTTGCCACACACCAAAAAAAAACCACACACACACACAAAACAACTTATTGTTTCTAATTTAATTTAAGTATTTACTATATATCTGGAAAAAAATATTACCATGAATTGCTGCACAATCGTCAGTCCTACAAAAGCCAAAAAGGTTAATAGCCCCAACAAGCTTTAGCAAATAAATAAGATTGATAAATAGAGAAAAGAAGAAAAACATATGGTAAAAATAAATAAAGAATAAAAGGACTTTAATAAGTAGAAGAAGAGGTCCCCAACAGTAACACTATCTTTACACATTGATGCATAATTCTCCACATATCATTAAACTATTTATACATGTATAGCTTAAAGTTTTTGTTCCATATTATTATGTAATTTTTCTCTTTATAATACAAACAATCAAGTATTTACAAACAATCCGTCTGATATTTAGTCATTCTCGACATTCATATATCATCACTAAAATATTTTGATGTATGTCTAAATGAATAACAGAAATTAATCATCTATTGTAAGGTTAATAAGAAAATTACATTAAAAATATGAAACATCATGTGTAATGAAAACAGATTGACTAAAGACGAAATGATATAGGAGCAGTACACAAAACATATTGTATGTTTAAATTATTTAAGGTTTAATTAAAATTATATTCTTTGATAATATTATGCTCTCTTCTTTTGTGTGTTTGTGCATATCAATATCAGCCATATTCATTGACTTATTCTTATTCTATGTAAATATGCCATGGGACCTCCACTCTAAATATTAGTTTGACAATTTACATTTTTTATGTATATATTCATAAAATAAAACCAAATACAATATAAATTATACAATTATACAATTTACTGAGCTAATAATATGATTATTGCAGTTTCTTATAATCAAAATAGCTGAGCATATATACAGATAGTTTGTTATATGTAGAGAAAAATCATTATTTTATCAATAAAGTAGTTTAATAAATATTTTTCAATTAGATGAAATTATAACTCGATTTTCATCAGTCATTACCTTAACTTTAGGAAAAATATATTTTCAAAGTGTTTTTAATTAGTGTTACATGTTTTTTTGTCAATACTAGGCCACAACTGACCGGTCCATTAGCCAAGTTCTTACATAAAGTAGGCGGTGAGACTTGATCTCTGATTGTACAAGTGCGCATGTTTTAGTGGACTTACTGCATGCCACTAGATTAAAAGTCACTTGTAATATTACATGTTTTATTACATAAAGCATGACACTTATCAATATTGACTAAAATTAAAATAAATAAAAAACTTATTTACTGATCCTCAAATTTTAAAATGAATATTACAACATGATATCTAAAAGTGAGTTTGGTCTAATGGTTAATGTTTATATTTTTAACAACATTTTTTATCAGATTCATAATTATTGAAAAAAAAGAAAAGAAAAAAACATGATATCACCACCATTATTAAATTTTTCTTTTTATAAATTCTGCTTCAAACTCAACAGTGAATTAATTTATAAGGAAGTACTCATCATTACTTAGAATTGTAGATTCAGCTCATAATTACCCAAAAAGGTTAACCCTACCATAAATTGTCGAATTTTTTGTTTAAGACATACAATATATACTCTATCAGTCTAGTATACGTCTATGTATATATCCTCGTGCGCTCTTAGTTGAATAGAATATATAAAAGTTTAATACATATTCACCTTTGAAAATCCTCGTATTTATATCATTTTATTCGAATTTATTTTTACTCTTAGATTTGTATAAAGAGAGTATTTATAAATCTCAAGTCATCCAAGAAAAAACGAATAAAGTCTAGTTCCGTATAATAGAGATAGTTAGAAAAACGTACTCCTATTAAATCTTAGTATAGATCGGAATAAAAACAAAAGTAGATACTTCTTAGTTACATATGTATATACCTTAATTTTGTAATATATATATACAGCATAAGGGGTATTCACTTAGTTTCTATGATCCCAAAATTAGTTGGATTTCATGGTTCGTGGATATATCAAACTGACTCAAGATAAAAAAATTATGACTGGTCCGAAGCTCCTAATGTTTAATTATAGTGTTTTTTATTGAACCGATTACCAAATTATAAGAAAATTGTAATATTTTTGTAAAACAATCATGCATATTTTACTTACTATCAAGATTTCCTAGCTCTTTGTTATTCTGTGTATTAATTAGGTAATTCGTATCAGATCTCCAATGTTAAAAATACCTTTTTTCCGAAAATTAAACGAATCAATGAATTGGGTTCATTGTTTTATATTAAAATAATAATAACAACAATTCTGCACTTTACATTTTAATAATTAGAGACAGACATGAATTACTTCATGTATACGTATAATTACAGAGATTTTAATATTGAAAAAAACATAAAATCAAAGATAAAGAAAAAAAAAACAAATGAAAAAGATAGCGACAGTATCTTTACACAAAGGAACGTCTCTGTGTACTAGTCTCAGACTTTAATTTTCTTCCTTAGTAACTCATAAATCATTTTTATTAATTTTATATTATACATTTTTATTTTAATATTTATTTTACAAGAGAGAGAGAAAAAAAAAAGCCATCTGATCTCTTCAAAAACGCATCGTATTCTCTCACATTTTTGCATCACATTCGTTTCTTGAATCACTCTTCTAGTGAGAGTAAGAGAGTAAGAGAGAGAAAGAGAGAGGTAGAGAGAGAGAATGTTCCATGCTAAGAAACCTTCAAGTATGAATGGTTCATATGAAAACAGAGCTATGTGTGTTCAAGGCGATTCAGGCTTAGTTCTTACCACTGACCCTAAACCACGTCTGCGTTGGACCGTAGAACTTCACGAACGTTTTGTTGACGCAGTCGCTCAGCTCGGCGGTCCAGACAGTATGTTTCATTACATAGTCGCAAATCGCTTGTTTTCTTGTAGTAACATATCAATCAGATTAGTTTTGTCTTTTCTGTAATGTTTTTCGAATTTGCAGAAGCAACTCCAAAGACGATTATGAGAGTTATGGGTGTGAAGGGACTTACTCTTTACCACCTAAAGAGTCATCTTCAGGTATGTACACAAATTAGGGTTTTTTTTTGTTTGCTTTTGATTTTCTTCTCTTTTTTATCTTCCTAAATCTTTTTCAGCTTAATATTTTCATTATTTATAATATATTTGGATCTCTATGGGTTCAGAAATTCAGACTTGGAAAGCAGCCGCATAAGGAGTACGGAGATCATTCCACAAAGGAAGCTTCAAGAGGTGACCACTCTTCTTTTCTCTATCAAATTCTAGGGTTTTCATATTATTCATAATATATATATGCTTTAATTCTAAAATTTCTATATTTATGGTGCAGCTGCTGCAATGGATATTCAACGCAACGTAGCATCTTCTTCTGGCATGATGAGTCGCAACATGAATGAGTGCGTATATAGTTGATCAAATCCTGTTTTAGACAGATTCCAGATAGTTTTTTTCATCGATTGTTTCAGACAGATTCCAGACAGTTTTTTCTCCTATATATATGTTCATCTTCTCACTCGTATCGATATGATCTCAGGATGCAAATGGAAGTACAAAGAAGGTTGCATGAACAGCTTGAGGTATTTCATCAACCTCTAGATATTCTATGATAACTTAAAAATCTAACAAAATCAATTCATATCTAAGATAAATATTGAATTTTAATTTTATTATGATTATTTAGGTGCAAAGACATCTACAATTGAGGATTGAAGCACAAGGAAAATACATGCAATCTATATTAGAGAGAGCTTGTCAAACCCTAGCTGGGGAGAACATGGCAGCTGCAGCCACCGCAGCAGCTGCCGCCGGAGGAGGAGGAGGAGGATACAAGGGTAATTTAGGAAGTTCAAGTTTTTCCGCCGTGGTGGGTCCACCTCTTAGTTTCCCGCCATTTCAAGACCTAAACATCTATGGAAACACAACTGATCAAGTCCTTGACCATCATAACTTCCATCATCAAAACATAGAGAACCATTTCACAGCCAACAATGCAGCAGACACCAACATTTACTTGGGAAAGAAGCGACCTAACCCTAATTTTGGTAATGATGTAAGGAAAGGATTAATGATGTGGTCTGATCAAGATCAAGACCAAGCAGTTGATGATGAGCATCGGATTCAGATACAAATGGCTACTCATGTCTCTACAGATTTGGATTCTTTGTCGGAAATTTACGAACGGAAATCGGATCATGAAGGGAAATTAATGGAGAGACCATCACCACGAAGATCGCCATTGAGTCCTATGATGAACCCTAATGGTGGCTTAATACAAGGAAGGAACTCACCATTTGGGTGATTTTCAAATAATTTAATTTTAATATATTTGATGCATGAGAACGTGAGAACGAGAGAGAGATATATATTTTGTTCATTCTGAGTTTGACTTAGGGTTTAGAGATGAGACAAAAAAACAAAACATAAAGTTTGTTATATATGTTTATCGGATTAGTTTTGCTCGTGTTTAATTTGTACGGAAACTATTTATTAATGTTGTTGTTATAATATTTAGGATCTATTTTTCACTTATTCATTGATTGCTTATCCTACATTGTTTTCTTATACATAGCCAAATCACATATGTTCCATATGAATTTTTTTTATAACATGTGTGGTTCGAATTCGGATAGATAAGTTCGGCTACATCCAGAAATTAGGAAAACCAGATAAAATAGAATCAATTATATATTACACGCAATGTAATGAGAGAAATTTGAATTTAACTATCATATTACCGTTGCCCTAAGTTATTTTTCGCTATAAAAAACCGTGTTACCATATCCTATATGATTTTCATTATTTATTTATCATCCAAGTGATTATTTAAGTTGGATTTTATGTTTATTAATTTTATATTCTATATTTGAAAGACATTTTATTTTATTATTGCTATTTTCAAATGAATTTAGTTGTGTTTTTTAAAGAAACAAGCAATTTTGCCAAGCATAAAACGTAAGTGTTTATAAGAGAAATTAGAAACATTTATAGATTGCTCATATTTTCAAGGCATATATGTAGAGGAAGCATATATTAAAAGCTACATATTGAAGGGCCCTTTGCTTTATGATAAGTTAGTTATTTCTATCTCGAGTTAGTTTGTACTTGATGCCTTGTGTATGATTACGCTAAAATGGCATATCTGCATCGGGAAACTAAATTTCCCAACTCAAAATTTATAATTAATGGTAAATAAAAATATGTCACAAGTGAATAAAAAAGAAGAGAAAGAAGAAACAATGATAATGATCCCAAACAAAGCAAAAGGTTTTTAGGGTTTTGGGAATATTTACGTCACATGCAAACAGCAACAAAAGCTGTAAACTTTGATTCAAATGTTTATATAGTCACTTGATTTTGAACGTACAATTTATATATTTATGAATAAGATAATTTATGTGTATGTATAGAAGATCCTTTTTGAAAGAAAATAAAAGAAGTTGTCATAAGAGAAACTAACCGACACTGAGTATCTATCTTTCCTTCTCGTAGTTATCTTTCTTTCTTTATTCTTTTACTTCTTTTCTGCTTCATATGACCAAGTGGTTAAATACTAATTTATGACTTATTTTTCACCGCATTTCAATTTTAAAGAATCGTGTAATTTTGTTTAATATAATTAATTTGATATTTGGGTTGTGTATCGGATTTTTTCATCTAATTATATTTTTTAAAATAAATCATTTGTTATATAAGAAGTTTTCATGAAAACAACTTCTTAATCAAAAACCTTTTAACGAGGAAATGCATTAATTTGATCAAATGATTGAGTGTCATATTTGTTGTTTTCCCAATCTGAATTCAATTTTAAAGAATCGTGTTTGCTCTATATGATATTGTTAGAAGTTTGGTTGTAGATCAGGTCTTGTCAGTAAAAAAAAAACTAAAAACCCTTTACTAGAAAACAAAGTTTCTAAAATGAATGCAAAGAATAAATTGCTCATACACTACAAGAAAAAATTTGTACTGATACGTAATATTTCGTCACAATATAAAGATATTGTTACGAAGTTGTGACGATTTGTAAATGATTACAATACAACTGTCACAAATACACATTGGTAACAAAAACGTCACAACATACTTGTGACAAATAAATTTAGTAACAATTTTGTCATAAATCGTTACGAAATATAGTCACAATGATTCGTAACAAATCAAATTTGTAACGAAATTGTATGTAAAACGTCATAAATTATTACTAATATTCATAGTCACAATATAATTGTCACAATAGCTTAGATTTTTTGTAGTGATATATGTATATATGTTCTTTAATGATTTAATGTTCAACTTTATTTGTTTGGTTATAAAGAGAGAGAGGAGAGAAACTCTAAAGATCTGGTCTTAGAGACTGCAAGTTGGCAAAATGTGCAAAAGAGAAAGGTATCTCACTCACTCTCTTACTGTCTCTCTCTCGAAAAGCTGAGAAAAACAAAAGGCAAAAAAAAGAGAAGTGAAGGAGAAGAAGAAGAAGCATTTATAGAGTTATAAACGCACTCCCACGTAAATGTCTCCACTTCTCGAGGAAGCTTCTCTTCTCCTTTTTCCCACTTTTAATTCCTCTCTCTCTTCGTTTTTTTGTCTGTCTTACTAAGATTTTTCTAAAAAAATATACTCCATTACTATATATAGGGATATATATATAATATCATATTTGGTCAAGTATTTGAGTATCATCTATCTTTCAAATATTATTCGACTTCAAAAAAAATGTATTACCCTCATACAGGACTTGTATGTGGCATAGACAATATAGAGCAATGATTATGACCCAAAAATTTTAGAGTTAATAATTTTTCTTAAGTTAAAAAAATTATTGATCTCCCCTCCTACCTTAATAGACTTGTATGTTATTGTTGTCTCGAGAAAGAAATTAAAGTGATTTCACTTTGCAAAAAACTTTTCAATCAAAATTAATAGATTCTTTAGGTTTCTTCACTTGTTCAACCTTCAAATTTTTCTATCTTATTAAGAGGTAGTATGAAAGAATGCAAAAATAATCATATTTAGTCAAAATTAGTTTAATCAAAGTTGTGTGTAACTTGTAATTGAGATTATTTTTCTTTTTTTTTTAAAAGAAAATTGTTTGGTTTAAATATTTTTATCAATCCAACTGTTAAAAAAACAAATCACATCTTAATTTATATATAATTTTTTGTTAGTAAGAAATTTTTTTTAATCATTACATATCTATATCTACATATTTTTTATCGAAATTTAATTTCAGAGTCATGTAACTATTTGCAATAGGGTTTGGGTAATTTGATATAAAAAAATTGTTAATGAAAGTATTATTATTATTATTATTATTATTATTATTATTATTATTATTATATATCATAATGGATTTGGATACAGAGAAGAATTTAATTAACCATAACGGCATAACCCATGAAATCTTATCCTTGTAAAAAATAAAACAAAATACTAGTTATATGGTTCAATAATCAATGTCATTGTGAATATGCATTACATGTAAATTGGATCTTAAAATGACAATGATGGATATGTAATGAATATTCAATCACAAAAAATCATACCAACCACAAATTAAACTATTATAACTATTCAGTATTTTTTAATATATTTATCCATCTAACGGCGTTAATTACTTTTTCCGCATATCTCACATGCATAAACGAGCATGTGATCGTAGCTTTACTTAAATAGTAACATAATTCTAAATATTATGATTATAATATTAATTAAATTAAAAGTGAATGTTTGTACGCATATCATAAGGTAATTATTATGGTTGTTAAGCAAACTAAAGTACTTATAATAAAAATAAATAAAATAAAGTAGAAAAAAAGAAAAGAAAGTAACGGTCTCATGGATAGATGGTCTATGCACATTCTTCCATGCAAATCTTAAAATACAATCATATGTAGGCACCTCATTACCATCAATACCTTGGATTCCATTTTCTTCTTCAATTGTTTTTTTCCTTTTGATAATATGTTTCTTTTTTATATTCAATCTATTTCAAATATTAGACTTTATTTTCTGGTATATCTTGATGTTTAATGCTCTCTTCTTAATAAAAGACATTCCTCAAGCATCTCTTTTGTTCTTTCTGTCTCTATGATGATTATTTGTTTGATTTTTTCCACCGCCAGTTGGATCGACAAAATTTTTTCTATAATTAAAAGTCATTTTTTAAAACGTCAAACAATATTATGTGGGATACGCGACTCCCTTAAAGCCAAATTCTAGAATAGTTAACATAAGTGAATTTAACTTTTTGACTAAAAATATTTCGATTTCTGATTAATACATAAAATTTGAAATTTGTATATTTTGATGATGAGAAAATCAAATGATTTATAATGTTACATAGCCCATGTATCAATTTTGTTTATGGTGAGGAATGACACTATGGCTTCATACAATGTCCAGTTGAAAACCTAAACCCGTTAACCATCTTAATGGGCCTCAAACCTTAAACCCGTTAACCAAGAATGTCACAACTATTTAATTTTATATATATCCGGAATGCAATTGTCCTCCAACGTTAAGGTGAGTGTACCCTCTATAAACAGGTTAAGATTTTTGGGTATTGGATAGTTCTGTTTCACAGACAATATAAGAACGAATAATCCTGCATGTGAAGCCGATTAGTGAGAAAGAGGCTTTCGTCTCTTCATTCCGAAGCAGAAGCTCTTATTTGGGTGATGGTGTGAATGGTGCATCAGCAGAAGCTAGCAGTGGAGTTTATAGCTTGGAGAATATCTAGACGGTAAGAGATTTAGACGAATGGTCAGTTTTCCAACTACAAATGGAGGACATAGAGCAGATTCTCTAACTCGGCTAAAATTTCAAGCTCGAAAATCAAAATTACTGTTTGTGGACAATATGCCTTTTTCTGTGACATTTTAATGAATTTAACGATGGTTAGACAAAAAAATAGCATGCCTGATTTTTCGAACCCCAATCAATTTGTCAATTATTTTACATCTCAAAACAACAAAAACATTAGATTTTATAAAACAAAAATATACATATACCATAAACTAACCCACCAATAAATTGTTTTTGTTATTAAATTAGCCAACATTTATCGAGAATTTACATTATTATTATTGTTTATCTTCAAATATATCAGCGGGAGGAATAAACGAATCCAATGAAAGTCCACGCACATCGAAAACGACGTCGTCTATCCTCCAAATCTCCTCCATTCTCGTTCTACTATACTGCAACGACGTTTCTCCAAATCGGAACACCGTCGCGACGGCGCGGCCACAATGAGCTACAGATACTCCGTCAACGTCACGGTAGTCTCCGATACTAGTTCCGATTGTCGTTTCCCAATAAACTGCTTCGTCCTCCGGAGAAATCGTTGTGACTCTTGTGAGATGCGAATCTTCTAAATAGACTAGAAGACCGCTTTTCTGGCAGAAATATCCGTACAGCGCGTGACGTATAACTTCCGCCGGAGCTCCGGCGTCGTTTCGTTCAATTAAAGAGTCACGATCGGCGGAGACTTTGAGAACGAAACAGTTATCGTCGCCAATTCTTCGCTCGCCTAAACATTGGGCTTTTGCGAAAAGCCCAGCTGTTGTTTTTGGGTCCAGGCCCTGTAAAACCCAATCACAAAAACAAAGGGTTTAACATTATAAAAATATCAAAATTTCACAATATAAAATTAAATATATACTCCGGGTTTGTGTAAATATTTTTATTTAATTAATTAAAATCATTGTGATTTTTAATGTAATATTTTATATTTTATAAAAATATTACGTGTGTAAAATTAATTAAAATAAATAAAGAGGAAAAAAAAAATGTGTCCGGGAGATATTCGTTAGGGTTTGAACGACAAGAACAATAAAGCAAAAGTTTAAAAAGAAAAGAAAAAGAAAAAGACAAACTTTGATAATCCCAAGAAGTTCCCCACTTTGAAATTGAATGAAAGATCGTATTCGTACAATTATAAATATTCATTTCTCTTAACCAATAATTGTACACAATTACCTAACAATTTGTTATTTGCGTCGAGTCCCTGAAAATCTATTTCATATAGTATAAATATAAATATATAAAACTCAAACAAAATCTCATACATTACTAAAAAAGGAACAATATATAGTTTTTAACAAAAAAAGAGAGGATAATAATAATAATAATTTATAAATATGGTATGGAAATGTAGAGAAACCAGTGTGGCGTCACGTGACAGGAAAGGGTAAAAGCACGTGCGGAGGTGGGAGAGTCAAGAGTGGGTAATGGAGTTTTATCTGATTTTGAAGTTTCAAGAGAAAGCAAGTAAAGTAGCAGACAGCTTCTCAATCACTTGTCAGGTTTTGTAATAATATTGGCTTTGGTTTCTGATTGGACAGTGACCACTCTTTTTCCTTCCTTCTACTCTTATCTCCTGAACTAGCTTACGTCATCTTGTCTTCTTTTCTTTTTTGCCAAGTATATACAATTATATTCTTCAAAATATAATTTGATCAATACTACAAAGATTTGAGAAAATAATTCTTTATTTTTGGAAGATTATTTTAGAGTACTTCTATAAAATTTAATTTTTTTTTGTCAAATATAGATAAATGTGTGTTTTCAAAAAATCATGTAACCTTAGACATAGAGTTGAGTTTGGAGTTTGAAAACTTTAGTTATAGATCGACTTTTTTTATTTACTTGTTTGCAAAAATAAACTAAATTTTTTGCTATATATGAAATTAAATTTTGTTTTGTGTTATTATAAGCGTATCTTTTATGAAAAAATTTATATAAGTTTTAAAAATTATTTTTGATCAAATGGTTAAATATATGTTTTGGTAAAGTCGTGTATCCTTGTCGCCTGATAGACTTTGGATTATATATTGAATTTTTTTGACAAACTTTTCTTCGCAATAAAGAAAAACTAAAATTGTGCTATATATAAAACTAAGTTTTTTTTGTTAACTCTTAAATGAAACTACGTTTTGATTATTATCGTGTGTTATTTTAGAGTTTCTTCTTTTTTCTTTTGAAAAAGTATTTTAGAGTATTTATTAAGGAAATGGAAAATACATTACCTGAATAAGACGACGAAGTGGACGTTGAGGACCTTTAGCAGCATGAGTACCAAGCCATGGTGTATGTCTCCAAACTGTTTTACCATCAGAACCAGAGATGAGTTTAGTACCACCAAGTACTAGTTCAAGTGACCACATTCCTGGTTGCATCTGCCACAATACAAAGCAACCACTGTCTCCACTCCGACCATTTCCACCACCGCCAAGTGTCTTTACACTTTTTCCGGCAGCAATCTCAGTCTCACAGCAACTCATTTTCATAATCCCTGTTGCGTACATGTTCTTAGCAGCCTTTGCTCGTTTTAGACATCCTGTTGCTGCTAAGTATTGTTGTATTATATAATGTGCCGTTGACGTTTCCTGAAATATATTTATGTATAAGTATTAATCCATTTACATATACCAAACATTATAGTACTAATTCTTTTTTTTTGGTCTAATCACATTATAGTACTATTTATTCTGCCAAATTAGATGAATAATTAAACTTTGTAGGTCACCTTGAATGCTAAAAGAATACATAACTATTTTTGCCACATAATATTTTCTGATTTTTATTAAAAATGGTTTGAATGTAAACTAATTAAAAAGACTTATTAAAAAATCTAGATATTATACTTCGAGAACTTATATTAGAGATACAAAACACCAACTATTTGAAAAATATTTCTTGAACATCACTTGACTAATTTTATACGGATTTAATTATGTATATATATATATAATTTTTGTTAGTTTGTAAGTACAGAGATTACTAAAGAAAGATAAGATTTAGAATTGTTTTGAAACTCATTTGATCTCAAGAATAACTATTCAAAGTTTCAAACACTTTCTTCAATTCCAATAAAGAGATAACTTAAAGTATACATCTACCCTTTGAAATTCCTTTACAAATATTTTTGAAAAATACTACAAATATATCATCTATATGTTATTCATTTAAATTATCATATATATATATATATATATAATTTAAGGAAATGAGTAAAATCAAGACCAAAAACTAAATTTGCATTGAAAAAACAAACTATGAACCAACCATAGAAAAGTCTAAAAGAGGTTAAATAGTAAAACTTACAAATGGGACATTTTTGATTTGGAAAGAACAAAGAAGACGATCATCAGACAAAAGATCAGAGCCACCGACAGAGATTGGAGCAAGAGGACAACCTAAGACACCGAGCAATAGCCTCAAGTCTTGTCCTTTGGCTGGAACATCATAAGTATTACAAAGTGGTTGAACTGAAGGAGATGACATGTTTCCAGAAATACCCTTATGAACCTTAAACCATTCTCTAATGGCTTCCCATGAACTCTCTTTTTTGGTTCTTTCATCTTGCATGTCTGGATCTGGTCCTTCCATTAATGGTGTTAAAGCTTGTGGTGGAGTTCCCCATCTCTGCTTTCTCCAATATGATTTGGAAGAACTCATTATGATCTCAAGTGATGATGATGATGATTAGAATGATGATGATATGATGTTTGTGAGAGTTTTTGGTTTGAATATTTGATAGAATGATTCTATAGTGTGAATGAAATTATTGGCATATATATAAAGTGATGAATATGAGTGTAGAGAGAGACAAAAGGGACATTTTATCAGTCTAGGGGTCCCATAAGTTTAACCTTAATTACAATTCTAAATCGAAACAACCTTATACGATTAATTATTGAGAATATTGACAATAAACAATCTTAGTTTATTGTTTATATATTAATGTTTCTTTGATAATTTATTAATTAATGAAAAATACGTACAGTAGCTTTATTAGCTTGTTGTAGATTGGTGATCTTTACACATTTTCAGTCTGTTTTTAATTTGGTTGGTGAACTATTTTAAGTGTATTTACCATTTACCATTTTGCATGATTGTTTTTTGTTAAATCTCTATATGATTTTTTTCCTGTGTTGGGTGATTCGAAGATTAATTATATGGTATCAAATTGTAGTATGATAGAGCAGAATTATGTTACAAATATTTTTTGTTGTTAATTATTAAATCGATAAAGTTCGATCCATAATATAAGTTTTTTAAAATCTTAAATTCTACTACATAAGATACCTACAACTTTTCGAAATTGAATTTTGATGAATAAAACAGTAAAAACTACTAGACAGTTTCAAAGCGAACTACTTTTATTTTTTAGTTTATTGTTTGCAAAATATTTTGTCTGTACCAACATATACACTACAAGAAAAAATTTGTATTGTTACGTAATATTTCGTCACAGATTATTACGGAATAGAGTCACAATGATTTGTAACAACCAATTTTCGTAACAAAATTGTTTATAAAACGTCATAAATTATTATTAATATTCTTAATCACAATACAATTATCACAATAAATCAATTTTTTTATAGTAATATGTGGTCTAATGGCTAAACGAAAAAGCATATGATAGCTACAATCCCATGTATGAGTTTGAACTTCCTCCAAAACAAAGTTTGTATGTATAAGTGCAGCTCATAAAAGATTTACATAGCTTCTTTGGTTTCCAGATGAACTTAAATTTGAGACAAAGTTGGAACCTTTCCTAAATCAAATTTGTATAAGTGCAGTTCAGAGAATATTTATATGACTTCTTTTGTTTTCAGGTGAACCTGAATTCGGGACAATGATAATCCGATTAAAGAAATTTATATTTTGTCTACCTAAATTAAAGAGACAAATGTATTATTGTTAATACGTGGCGGAGTGACTAAAAACATGGAATAAAATCTGAGTCATGTGAATAGATCCGATCCGTGCAGTTTCTTTGTACACAATGGGCACTTCTTTTGAGTCTTCGATCACACACTTTTTTGGTCCTTTGAATTTGAATTGTTTATCATTTTCATTAGTAACTAACTCATTTACCTTATGATCAGGATCTTGGTCTTGATCTCTTTCGAGTATTTCTATGCTAATCATTTCATTTAATTCCCAATTATGATCTCGAGGTATGATGATCTTTCTTGGAAAATGACACCACACTCACTCATATTACTGTGTAATAGTCGATTAATGCTCTTTTTTTTGTTTTAATACTATTTGTAGTTTTCTTTTTGTCAAATAGATGTTGTGTCTTTTGATAAAGTGCCCATTTTAAAAATATTTACTATTTTCTTTGTATCATTATAAAAAAGTTATTGTTGAATCAACAGTAATTAAAAAAAACTAGTATAATTATTAAAAACATCCATATATTAAAATTAGTAGTTTGATATATGTGAACAAGGAGTGAGGTTAGATAAAAAAAATACAGAACATAAAAAGTTAAAACATCATTTCATTAATAATTTTTTTTTATAAAAAAATAGTTTTTAGTCTAGTAGCAAGTGATAAGTCTATTAAAGATATAAGTATTTGCATATCTAGGGATCGAATCTCACCACCTACATTATGTAGAAATTTGGCTATTGAGCCGACTAGTTGTGGTCCAATGATGATAAAAAAAATTATACAAAAAAAATCTTATTATTCTCTGGATGCTTGAGATTCGAAGTCACTTAAATAATAATTGAGATACAAGTTAATTTATATTTTTTTGGTCGAGACAAATTAATTTATATGATAACTATAGAAACTCAATGCATATAAAATAAATAATAAACATTATTCATTTGTTGGAATATATATATTCATAATAAGGTTGGCAAGTCACTGATGAGAATAGTGTCGGTAGATATAGATATATAATCTTATAAGGCAAGCTTATAAGTATTTATTTCACTCTTCAATTTGTTAGTCACTTTCTTTATTTGTCATATGTATATAATATACTCTATATGTTAGCTAACACACGTATGAGTGGGCTTTTGAATTTGGGTTTGAGCTAAACCTAATAATGGGCTTCACGTAACGGCCCAATATGAGCTAAAACAAATAGGCTTTTCATTTAGGCTTTGAGCTAAACGTAATAATGGGCTTTACATAACGGCTCAATATGAGCCAAAACAAATAGGCTTTGCAATTAGGCTTTGAGCTAAACGTAATAATGGGCTTTACATAACGGCCCATTATGAAATTATTATTCAGTTGACCTATATGTTGATATTTAATACATGTGGTGATAATTTGGTGTATGCACATGCTACATGCTATTATATATTCCAATTGTTAGCCAGAAAATAATACAATAAGACCGTATACAGCCAAATGTTAAAAATTTGATTATTAAAGATCAGATCTCTTGACCCCACATTGATTTTCAGTTCATTGTTTTATTTTTGATGTCAATTTCATCATTCTCAGAAGAAAAAAATTGGTTGAAGTGTGCAAGAATGACGGATTCTTCAGCACCATTGTTGACCAACATTGAAGAAGATGAAGCTAATTCTTCGCCTTTGAGTTTCGACAAGATCCTCGAACAAAGCTTATCAGAATTCGGAATTCTGCAATTCTTACAGATACTTCTTGTTGGACTTGTTGCAGTCTTCGATTCGCAACAGATATTTATCACCGTCTTCACAGATGCTTATCCCACTTGGCACTGTCTCGACCACACGATTTGCAATCCGACAACCTCCGACATCTGTAAGATTCCTCGATCTGCTTGGGAATGGGACAATGGGTTCAAGGGTAAATCGGTCATTTCGGAGTTTGATCTCGAGTGCTCGAACTCTTTCCTCAGAGGTCTTCCTACATCAACTTTCTATGTTGGTTCTATCGTTGGAGGAGTTATCTTAGGTCTGATTCCAGATGGTTACTTGGGACGAAAGCAACTTATTTTCTTCTCGTCTTTTGCAATGTCCCTTACTGGAATCTCAATTTACTTATCCTCCAACATTTGGATCTACGCTTTCTTAAAGTTTGTGATTGGATTTGCTCGTTCCCAAACTGGAACATACGCTTTAGTTTTGATATGTGAGCGAGTTTCCACCAAATGGAGACCTCGAGTTACTATGATTCCATTTACTCTGTTTGTGTTAGGGTTCATGTCACTGTCTGGAATCGCTTACCTTGTTCGACACGCTTCCTGGAGAGTTCTGTATCTATGCACATCCATTCCTGCAGGAATCCACAGTATTTTCGTCTATTGCTTTGCCCTAGAGTCGCCTCGTTGGCTTTATTTGACAGGGAAGAATGAAGAAGCCATTGAAGTGCTTAAAAGTATTTCACCTGCAAACAGAAGTTACTTGGAATCAGTATCTTCTAGATTACCTCCAAAAGAAGCTCTGAAACAAGCTTCAAACTATTCGATCAAGGACTTGTTCATCCGAAAATGGGCTTTTCAAAGAACCGTAATTGTTATGATCATAATGTTTGGGTTAGGAATGTCGTATTACGGAGTTCCACTAGCAGTAAGAGACATAAAAGTGAACATCTATTTGAGTGAAGCCTTAAATGCAATGGTGGAATTACCAACGTTTGTTATTACACCAATCTTATTGGAGAAATTCAGCAGAAGAAACTCAGTGCTTGTGGATTGCTTAATAGGAGGAGCATCAGGAGTGCTTTGCTTCGTCCTGAGCCAATCTGGAAGAACAACCATCGCTTTTGCTTTCGAACTCGGTTCTTTCTTCTGTGCTAGGATTGGATTCAATCTAATGGTTGTTTATGTGGTTGAGCTGTTCCCTACTTGTGTGAGGAATAACGCAACAATGATGCTTAGACAAGCACTTGTAGTTGGAGGAGCTTGTTGTCCAATTATTGCTTCAATTGGAAGAAATGTTCCTTCACTCTCTTTCGCAGTTTTCGGGTTTGCAATGTCAGGTCTAGGGTTCTTCGCATTGCTCCTTCCTGAGACTAAATGGTCAACTCTTTGCGATACAATGGAAGAACAAGAGCAAAGAGACATAACTCAAAAACAGAACATAGTTGTCTAAATCTGTGATCTTTCACTGAGTTTCCTAATAAGATTGTTACCAAACCAAAACGTTTTGTTCATGTTTCCTTATAATAAATCCATAATTTCATTTCCAGTGTAACTCATTAGGTTTGTCTTAATAAATTCTCCATAGATACGAAAGAGTTCTACTGAAACTAAGAAAGTTTTACTAATCATCTATAAAGTTATCATGTGAATGTCTTTGTCTTTGAACTACTAATACAGACGCATTTACATCTAAAGACGAAGCTAAGAAATCACCAACAGTGCCAAGCTCTGGACACTCTTCCCAATCTTTCATTCTCACAGTCATTGGACAGTCTCCTCTGCTCTTTCCGACCACAAACAATGAATACATCTCTCCAATCTCTTTTAGAATCGTTAGTGTATGTGGTCCATTGCTCACAATCTTCTCTAAGAACCCTACTTGTCCCGTTGTTATAAATCTGTTAACAGAATCAAATAACATCAAAAGTAGTGTCATGGAAACTGATTCTGAACAGTGAATTACAGTTTTCTTAGAGAAGAGTACCTGTTATAGAATTCTTGTAAGAAGCTCCGATCTGTTTCGTGTTCGGTTTGGTTTCTTCCCACTACATCCATGAAAACTTCGTTACTATCTAGACTTGTTACATTTCCAACAGGAGTTTCTGCTTTTGAATCCTCTGAGACAAATTGTATGATTGTGAGATGAATAAGAGTGTTGTTCACAAGCCACTTGCATAAAGCTAAAGCCTCACGATCATCAGGACCACCAAAGAACAATGCTGCAACGTGTTGTACTGAATCAAACCCGTGAAGTTGCTGAAATCCAGTTATGTTTCGATCCACAAATATACCAATCGAAGAAGGAGCGTGCCGTAGAACATTCCGGTTCATCTGTCGGAAAGTGTCTCCATCGTTTGTAGTCTTTCCATCAATCCTTTGATGCTTATGAAATGGAAGAAATACAATCGAAACGCGTAGATCTTCTGTTGTATTACAGATCTCTTCGTGCATATTAACCATTTGTGTCACAAGTTTCCCTTGTTGGATCAATATTTTGCTGTCTTTAGCAAACAAATCAATCGAATCATTGATCTCTAGACCCTCGTTGGTTCCAAATTCGTCATCTCCATGTACATTGCCTCCATCTTCATCGTGCTCATGATACAATAATTCAGACTTTCGTTTCTTAGGAAGTGGTACAAGGTGCATAAGCAGAGGTGTGAATGGCTTAGAAGATCCATGAGAACCACTCAAAGCTGAGAAAAGAGAGATCGCACCACGAGCGTGACGAGCTCCATAGACACAAGACAAAACTCGTAACTCCTCGTTTGTGTCGTGAGATTCAAGCGAAGTCTTCTCGTAAGCAAAGTCTTTCACTCTTGTTTTAAGCAAGAAAGACGCAAGGACACCACTTACTAATGTTGTAATCACTAAAGCAGCCACCATCATATCATGTATAGTTGTCGTCCACCATTTCTATATCCAAACAAGGAATGCGAAAACAGAACCATAAGTATTAGAAAAACTCACATTAGAAATGTGACCAAAGTTAGCCCAACATACGGTTTTCTAACTATGACTTGTATAAGTGATTCGACTAGTATTATAGACCAAAGTTAGTCCAATATACAATTTTCTAACTATTGGCTTGTATAAGTGACTCGTCTAATATTAGAGACGAAAGTTAGTCCAATATACGGTTTTCTAACTATATGACTCGTATAAGTGACTTGTCTAGTCTCAGATACTAAAAGTTAAACATACAGAGTTATATGGCTCTTATAAATGACCCGTCTAGTTGTGGGATTTAAGAGTAGAGCAGATGAAGTACCTTTTCGGAATAGTTCGAGTCGAGGAGAAGAAGACCTACATGGCCTTTAACAGAGAGAATGGTGGATAAGAAAAGCCAATGTTTCTTAGGGATCTTCAAGAACATAGAAGCACTTATTACAGCAATCACTTTCCCAACTAAAGTTAGAATTATGATAACAACAAGACCGAGGTAATAACGTTTGGTTAACGCAATGATGCTGAATCTGAATCCAATGTAACCAAAGTAAACCGGAAGAACAAACTCATGGATTGGATAGCTAAGTCGTTGAATCAACGTTCTATGAGTCTTTCCTTGTCGTGGGAACATTATACCAATGGTGAAAACCGAAACCGAAGAATTGACATCATAAGTTTCAATGGTTATACCAATGATTAAAAGAAAGATGATGAACACTAAAGTTTCAGCTTTTGAGAGGTACTTCTCTTTAGGGTTCCTCTTTGGAAGCCATGGAGCTAAGAACCTGTTGAGCAAGATTAAGGATCCGGTTGCGAATACAAAGAGGAAGAGATCACCAATCATAGATCCAGAGATGAATGAAATGATTACAGTGTAGAGAACAACGTTTGATAATTCGATGAACAATGCACATGAGACTGTAAGCCGACCAATCTCAGATGTGTTGAGTTTCCAATCAGCGATTGATCGGACAACAACAGGAGATGCCGTGTTGGTTAAGGTAATGAAAAGAACTAAGAATAAGGTAAAGTAATCTTCTTTGATCTGAAACAAAAAGATGAATATCCACAAGGAAGCGAGACTGAGAAGACCACCAACGACATAGGAGCTAAAGGTTATAGCAATAGCTTTTTTGAAATTTCTTCTCATGAATCGTAGATCAACTTCGAGACCGATTAAGAACATGAAAGATGTTCTTAAAGCGAATGAGAAGAAAGAGTAATAATCTGCTGCATCTGTCTGAAGGAAGAACTCTTTAACTTTAGGGATTCTCGATAACAGAACAGGACTCAACACAATCCCAGCCTGAAACAAAGACAAATGTTAATTAGTCTGAATTATTCTACAAACCTAACTTGTAACGCAAGAAAGACATGTCCTTACCAGAATCTGAGCGACAGGACCAGCTTGTCCACAGGGTTTAAGCATGAGATAAAACAATTGAGAGAAGACAAGAATACAAGCCATTTGAATAAACATGGTATTAAGAGGATTAAACAATTCATCTCCTTGAGGTAAACAAAACAACAACTTTGGATCCATTGTCTTCTTCTTGACTCAATGATCATGAGCAGTCTCTAAGCCTGATGATATGAATAAGACTAAGAAAAAAAAATTGTTTTGCTGGGGAAAAGAAATCGAAAATGCTTTCTAAATCCAGAATATATAAACAAAATTAATAATTTTACATTTGGTTGAAGTTGATAAAGGGTTTACAATTACTTTACCTTCCTTCAATTACTCAATGCCTCTATTATTTCCATGAAAATCGCATTAAGTTGACTGAAATTGGATTATAGACATAATAAATTATTATTAAATTGATTATTATGAAGTTAATCGACACCAAGTCACATAATCTTATTTTTTTCAACAATCGAGAAAAGTTCATCTTATTCACATAATTTTTGACCTATCGTATTTAAGTAAATAACTAAAACTTTGTTAAAAATTACATGACAATTCTTAAAAATATTAAATACAAAATATCTCATTTTTTCTCCATTGATTTTTACATTAAAATACAGTTTCTTTTGGGTCAAAATATTCTATATATATTTATTATTTATCTCATATACGTCGAATTTTTCGTGTTCTAATAGTTATGATGATCTTACTAATAATTCTGACATTAATATTTGACTTTTCTCAGATAAATTAAAAAAGATTTAGGAAATGAATTTTATGCTATAGATCGGTTTTGTCGATCCAACAATTGTTTTGATAAAAATTTTTTTTACATTGATATACAAATAGCCAGGGTAAAGAATAAGTATTAAGAATATTTAAGAAAGAAATTAAAACATATAGAAATATAGGAGTCTTTTGCATATATGCTAAAGTGCGAACCTGTAAGTGTTAAATTAAGAATCCTAGAAACCCCGGTAAGAAAAACGGTGACTTGGAGGGAGAGAGACCAAGAGAAAGGAGAGAGAGAGAGAGAGAGATGTCGTTCATGTATGAGAAGAGCAATACCTGGAGATGGCTAGTGACGAAGACGCGAGATTCTAGATCCTTCTTCTTCACTTTCGCTACTTTATGTGGTGTCATTCCTGGCATTATTGGCTATGGTGTTATGCAGGTCACTAATTCCAGTAACCCGGAGCTCGAGGCACGTCTCCGACAATCCGCTCGTCCTGAAACCGTTGTATGTATCTTCCCTGTATAAAGTTTCCATAATTTGTACCGAGAAATTTCGTGATTGTTCCCCGGATTCTGCTATTTCCTCTGAGCATTCCAATTGGTCCTTGATCCGATTCCAATTGGTTCTTCTGTTGATACTAATCGGAAAGCTTGATCCTTGAGGTTGGTGGTTAGAATTTGTTTATACATAGTCTCTAGAGATGCCTTGATGCCTGGAAACTTCTCTTAAAGTATGAGTAGAACTTCTTGATGATTGTTGTGTCTCTTGCTTATGTTGTTTGAGGATTTGAAATCGTTTCTTATTTTCCACTTTGCTAAGCTCCCATTTGATTGAGTCTCTAGAGGTGTCTAGGTCTAAATTTGTAGAGTTGGGCATTCTCGGGTTCTGTTGCTAATAACACCAACCCGTTGTTCTGTGTTAACTAGGATTTTCATGTATCTGAGTTCTTGCTCTGCTTAACAATGTTGACTCGATTGAAGCTTATTTGATCACTATGTTAACCTTAGGTTGATTGTTAAACATGAACCTTATACGAAATCCTCTAATTTAGCTATTTTGTTTTCTTTTTCAAAAAATCAAACTTTTTGTGGTATATATTCTGCTGATGAACAACCTCTGTTTGCATTTATGGTCAGATGATGGGTAAAGTAAACCAAGAGAGGCTAGCTGAATATCTCAATGAGATAAAACAAAAGCAGGATACAAACGACAGATACGTGGCTGCTCTAAGGGGAGAGACTCTTACCAGGAAGCCTTATCAAAGAATCCAACCAGCGCCAAAGCCAAATGACACGGTTTCAACTAAACCTCAGTAAGGATAGATTCTTTCAAGAGTCAGTGTTAATGGATGTCTCTCACTCGAATCTTTCGTCGATACAAAGATGGCATATTTCCTGGTCGTCATGTTTTTTTCTTTATGGTAGCTTGCTTCTAACGACACAGCCTTTGTGCTATTCAAGATGCTGCAGGATTTAGTCTATTGCAAACTTTTTGTTGTAATGTGAAACTGTAAAACCCATGTTTTGTACATTGCTTCTTCATTCTTGTTTACAGTAAGTGAGAAATTTCATGATACATGCGAATTACACATAGGAAATTAGAATGTACATGCTTGATTCTGGAACATTGTTAAAGCTGGGTAAACCAGGCTGCAGATTCTACAAATGAGAAGAAGAGTATGTGCAAGCGTTTTCTTATGTTCAGAAACAGAGTTTGTGGGCATTAATCACATGTAAAGTCGTAGCCGACTTGTGATCCCTACTCGGCAAATTGGGCAATTTGATATTTTGGATCCACAATCTCCACAAGTCTGCAAAAAAAGGTAAGAACTTGTTTATCCATGAATGGGTTTTGAGTAAACTGAAAGCAAACAGTTAAAAACTTCTTGGTGAAACTTACCATGTGGCCGCAGCCGAAAGCCACATCTTTTCGGTTAGTCAGACAAATCGGGCAGTTCTGTTAAATGGAAAATCATATGAGATGAGAGTTGATTAGACAAGGCAGAAAAAGTAGTAGAGTTTCTAAATTATCAGACCTGGATTTGTTCAGGTGATCCTGATGATGATAGTTCAGCATTAGTTGAAGGCGTGTACGGAATTGGTGGTGGTCTTGGAACTATTTTCTTAGCTGAGCCTGTCTGATTCCTTTATAGATATTGAACAGGAACCGCAGAAGCAATTACACAAAATAAGAAGAAGCAAAAAAGAAAATTCTTGTCGTAACTCATGGAAGTACCCGAGTAAGTGGAGTTCGATGGCTGCTTGATACTGAAAGGGAATCTCCATTAGGGCAGCAAGCGCAAAGGCAGTTTCTTTGGCAGAGGCTGGTGCGTCTCTCCTCATAATATCTGTGAAATTCACAAACTTCACAAAGAGCAGATCAAGATTCAGTAAAAAAAACTTGCAGCAGAGAATCTAAATGGAAAAGAAGTCAGAAAGTAACTAGGAAGATACCTGAAAGTTGTCGAATTCACACTTAGGGATATTATCATCAAACTTCCTCATGTCTTCCCATGGCCCATCTCCAACACCGACTAAAATAATCGACAAAGCGTAGGAGCTGCAGATTTCGAATATAGCCTTTTTAACTTCCAAGTTGCAAAAAATAAAGAAACTGATTCAGTGTATGATCCATCACCTTGCATTGACAATTGCATCGATGGTTGTTTTCTCTTGTTGACTAAGTTCTCCCTCAGACATATCCCGACCTCTCGTTACCTTCACAATTCACATTCAAAGTGTTATTGCCTTTAAGTTTGTGTGTTCATCAAACCTGTTTTGTTATTCTTTTTCTCTTAGAAAAAGCTTTTAACTTTACCTGTCCATCAGCGACGATCACCAGAACATGGAATTGTCCTCCGTTCTTCTCAACAATGTCAACCGCAGCATCAATGAGAGGTCCATACGACGTTGGCCCTTTTCAACATGGAAGCTTATGATTTGGTAATAAAGCTATTGAAAGGCATATTTAGATTCTCAAATAAAGACCTGATAGACGCAAGTTAGATGCAATTCTTCTGTAACATGCTAAGACCTCTTCAAAGCCATGACATGGAGAGTTATCACTATGGAAACTGAACACTTCCTCGTCGTGTGTTGTTGCTGGATGATGCAACAAAACACAGAGTCTTAAGAACAAATGTTAGAGATGAGATCTTTAGGAGAAAACACAAAACAAAACTTACAATCACCAAAGCCGAAACAAGGAATGAGATTGTCTTCATCAAAAGGAGCCAAAGTTTGGCCAATGACAAAAATAGCCTTTTCATATGGATTCGGAGTTTCTTCCTCGAGAGCGTGCAGACATTTTCCATTGAAAGAAGTTTTACCTAAAACAGAATGGTAATCACTCATTCACTTGTTACATTCAACATATGTGAATCTACAATAAGTTACTTACCAGTCCATTCATTGCTCTTAGTGAAATCAATTCCAAGAATGAGATTAGATGATTCAAGACCAGCTTCTCTTAAAGCTTTTGATACCTGAACACCAATTCAATAACTTAAGAACAACATTTCATCTCTGACATTTTTACATTACTCTTGAAACTAATTTACTTTAAAAAGTCAACGAAACCAAAGTTATCCAAAAGTCAACGAAACCAAAGTTATCCAAAAGTCAAGTCAACACCAGAAATTGAGATAAAGAGCAACAAACCTGGTCGAGAGAAGAGAAGCGATCAGGGATTAGAGCGTACTTCTTCTTTGCGGCTTTAATCTTGTCGGAAACAGAGACTGAAAGATCCGACGGTGGTGGTGGTTCATTAGATTGAGACGACGTCGTTCCCAAACTCATACTTTTACTGCTTTTGCTTTTTCCACTTCCAAATCTCTTTAAGAAATTCCCCATAGACATCTCCTATCTTCTTCTTCTTCTTCGAAAATGGTAAATACAGAAAGCTATACACTTCAAATGTTAGAATCAGATTCTCCATTTTTGCAATCTATCCGTTTTCTTCAACCTTACTTTGCCGGTTTGCCCAAACACTACGGCGGAACAAAACTGCTTTGGGCCTTTTATGAACTTCATGGGCTTTATTCATAAATGGGCCAAGGATAAGGATCAGATTGGGAATATTCCAGCAATGGAGTGGGTACGTGTCCAATGTAATTAATATGGTTCGCAATTTCGCATCAATTAATATTGCGTATTTAATTTAGCCCATATCACTGTACATCACATTTATATCGAATAAATTAAATACCAGACCAAATAAAGATGAAAATCATACTTATTATTGACTGTAACATGACCCCAAAATTGACAATAGGCTTTTTTGTATTTTATAATTATTACATTCAATATAAATAATTAACGTTGTTGTTTTGTAAGTGACATTTAAGTCTAGTGGCAAGTGGTAAGTTCACTAAAGACATGCGCATTTGTACAACCAGAAATCGAGTTCTATTATCTATATGACGTATGTCCTAGGTATGAAATCTGAATTATAATTATAGTGTTGCGAAATCATATAAGATCGTAGATTTTTGGTTAATAAAATTAAATTATTGAAAAAAATTTAGTTACACATTTAAAAATAAAATAAATAATTTTTCATTGATTCAAACGATTTTAAAAATAAATAAAATTAGTTAGAACGTATTAGTTGTTTACACTTGTTAGTCGTTGTGAAGTCTCCGCCTCGATCAGAGTGAATACGAAGATGACTTATCTGGCCACGCTACGATCGTGATTTTACTTATAATCATATCAAATTGGTTATACTAGTCAATTATAAAAAGACATTAGGTACGTGAATTAAATATAACAAAAGGACAGTTATGTGTGTGGCTACTAGAAATCGTTAAAACGTGTTAGTCAAAAGATTTTATCTTTGTTTTGAACAAAAAAATATCAAAGTAGAAAGTCGATTTTGTACTTCTTGTTTTGTTGTTGTTGATTTGATCGATTTTGTACTTGTTTTAAAAATATTTTGCTTATTTAACTATTTTTTTTTCAACCTTACTCTTATAATTGAATCGACAAAAGCCGATCTATAGCCAAACCTCATATTCAAAAATCTTTCTTTTTTCTTTTCCACTACATCGGGGAGAACCACTACCACTAAGTCACATGTTCTCGGCATTTATTTAACTATTTAAAGGAACAAAAAGTCAATGGCCCTAAAAAAAATAAGTTAAATCAAAATATTTTATTTGGTAAAAATAGTAATTCTACCTTATTTTCATAGAAATGGTGAATATTGATTTAGTTCTTGGTTCAGCTTTTGTTGGGTTGTAGAGTAGATCTATTTAGCTTAGGTTCTTATATCTGGTTCTCTTAGTTGATTATCTGGTTTTTCTCCTTGGTTTTGATCGGTGGTTGTTCTCGCATAAGTTCGGTTCTATGTGTAGAGAATTGTCGTTTCTTGTTAGATTATCAAGACCTAATTGAGTTCTGATATTTTTATAGGTTGGAGGTGTCAAACAGTCGACTAAGCTTTCAGTTTCACCATTTTCGGAAGAAATGTGAGATTCATTTTTGCTAGTATACATCTATTCGCCATATAAAGTTTTGTCATAAGAGGTACATTTATTCCTTAGACTTTGTTTATCGTTCTTGGTTTTACCGATAATGATCTCAATCTTCTAATCCGAGAAAGCATGTTTTGAGTTTAGTCGATAAGTATTTTAGTGTAGTTATTTTCAAGGTTTTCTATTTTAATTTCTTTCTTTTGAGCTTAGCTTTTTAGGATATTATCGTTTTCCTCCAATATTTGTATTTAATTTTTATATTTTTAATATATGAATCATCCTAACGAAATAGTAAAAAGTTGATTAAACCAAAAATGAGATCATGATTTTTGACAATTATAATGTTTCCAGACTCATCCATAGAAAACTCCTCATCGATAATTCATGAATTTAAAATATAATAATATATAACTCTATTCATAAAAATATTTTTTTTCGAGTATTCAAAAATCGTTAGTTACCTAGAATTTGTACTTTTTTTTTTAACACTAGACTACAACTGATTGGACAATTAGCTAAGTTTCTATATAATGTAGACGACAAGACTCGATTCCAAAACTATTAGAATTTGTACTTATATGTATAAAGAGATAAATTGCTGGAAAAAATAAAATAAAAATTAAGATTTCATTTCTTGAAACTTAATAAAAATGTCGAATTATTTTTCTGTTTAGTAGTTAAATATCTTCGTTAATAGCTATAGTATACAAGGTTCGATCTCTTCTCGCTAAAAAATAATTTTTTTGAAACTTAATAAAAATATCAATTTTTCTATTTAATAATTAAATGCATCAATCAATAGTTATATCATGCAAGGTTTGATCTTTTTCACTAAAATAAAAAAAATTTAGGGAGTAAACTTTAGATTATAGATTGGATGTTGTAAACCAAATTATTTATAAAAAAAAGATGTTAGTACAAATTTTTATTTTGTAATCGAGCCATGAATTTTCAGTAAAATATAGGAGTGAATAGTATTATACAATTTACACCATAAATTACAAAAAACTAAATTTATTACCATGTGGAAAAGTCAAAGACTCAAACACACAATTTCAGCCTTTTATAAAAGACAGAGAATCGAAAGAAGCTCCGCTTCAAATGCTTCATAGCAAACAAAAAAAAAACACGTGCAACATGGCTGTGTCAACTCGGCCGCTTCTAACCGATTCAAACTCACCACCACCGAGATCTCTCGACGACACAATCGAAACATTCATCGGAACCTTTGGTTGGGCTCAGTTTCTTCAAGCCACTTTAGTCTCCTTCTCCGGTGTTTTCGATGCTCAACAAACATTCGTCTCTGTTTTCACAGACAACGAACCTACATGGCATTGCACCGACAATTCAAACTCAATCTGTCACGAATCCATCTCCGACATATGTATCCTTCCTAAATCAGCTTGGTCTTGGGATTTGTCTTCTCATGTCTCTGTTATATCAGAATGGAATCTTCAATGTTCTGGTTCGTTTATCAAAGGCTTACCAGAGAGTTCCTTCTTTATTGGTTGTTTAATCGGAGGTTTGGTTTTATCAACATTAGCTGATTCTTCATTAGGTCGTAAAAACATGTTGTTTATGTCATGTCTGATTATGTCGATATCAACGATGTTAACAGTTTTTGCACCTAATATTTGGGTTTACGCTTTACTTCGATTCATTAATGGATTTGGTCGAGCAACGATTGGGACTTGTGCACTTGTTTTATCGACGGAACTTGTTGGGAAGAAATGGAGAGGAAGAGTTGGAATCATGAGTTTTTTTGGATTCATGCTTGGCTTTTTGTCATTACCTTTAATGGCTTATATAAACAGAGGAAATTCATGGAGGATTTTGTATATTTGGACTTCAATTCCGACAATTATCTACTGTGTTCTTGTTCGGTTCTTTGTCTGTGAATCTCCAAGGTGGCTTTTCGTTAAAGGTCGTAAAGAAGAAGCGATTTCGATTCTTAAACGAGTTGCTTCGATTCCTGAGAATGCAATCTCCATGAGCTTTTCGAGTTTACCATTAGAGGACAATGAGAAACAACAGAGTAATAATGTTAATATCTTCACAGCTATGAAAGTTCTGGTTACAAAGAGATGGGCTCTTAAGAGATTATCAGCAGTAATGGCGGTTGCGTTTGGGATTGGTTTGGTTTATTATGGAATGCCATTAGCATTATCGAATCTCAACTTCAACATCTATTTAGGTGCAGCGTTTAATGCTTTGATGGATTTACCTGCAAATCTCATAACGCTTTTCCTTGTAGATAAGCTCAGTAGAAGAAACGCACTTATTGGATTTACTGCGTTTGGAGGTGTTTCTAGCGTTTTGATATTCGCGTTACAGAATATGAAAATAGGAAACCATGGAGTTTTACAGTTAGCGTTAGAATTAATCTCTTATTTCTGTGCATGTTCTGCTTTTAACATGGAGATGATTTACACAATTGAGTTATTTCCAACTTGTGTGAGAAACTCAGCTATTGCATTAGCTAGACAAGCTTTGGTGCTTGGTGGAGTTTTTAGTCCTGTAATGGTTGCTGCTGGTCGGAAAAATGGGTTTTGGTCGTTTGGATTGTTTGGTCTTGCGATTGGTTTGTTGGGTTTGTCTGCAGTTGGATTGCCAGAGACTAGAGGAAGTGATTTATGCGACACTATGGACGAAGAAGAATGCAGATTTCGAGGAAGTAAAGACGATATTCACAATAGTGTGATTGCATGATATGAAGTGGCTTGTTATATAAATTTAATATTTGTCGTTTTTTTTTGTAACAATATCGACCCATTAGTCAAATTCTTACATAATGTAAGCAGTAGAACTCGATCACTAGATGTACAAGTGCGTTTGCCTTTAATGAACTTACCACTTACCACTATTGTAAAAACCAGATGCTAATATTTGTAGTTTTATGTAATCTACATTGTAACTTTTTTTTTGTTTGTTTTTGGGTGGTTTTATTATTATACGAAGACTTTTATTAAAATGGGTATCAAAGGATCATTCTCATTATACGGCATAGAATGTTAATTTCACAGTTATATGTAACTTTTTTTATGGGCTCAAGATATATGTAACTTTTCTAAACACTTAGAAATATTTGAAGGTCTTTGTAATGATTTGGTTAGCTTATTAAAAATTGAACACAGAAAAACATTGATATCTGTGAGATTAGACGGGTTTTTCCGAATTACCCTTTGTCTTTGTTGCGTTTAGTTAGAATTTGAAGATAATGCTACACACAAACTAAGTTAGTATTTCCAAGCATAAACATTATACTTTCTTTTTGTTTTTGTCAAAGAAACATAATGATGAAATACTTTTGGTAGAGTAGTTCAATATCATTTATGTTGTTTTTCCATCCAAATTTGAATTAAATAGTTGCACCTGCCCCACAACGATGCAACTCTTGGAAAAAAAAGTACTAATAGATAAGAGATTATATAATCTTTATTCCAATCCTAAAATACTACTATTTATTATGGTTGGTGGTAGGTGGCTACTTGGCAATAGTGATTGAAACAAATGAATACATTTTGGCCAAACTTAGGAACCCTTGCACACTTGTTGGTAGATATGCTTTTATTGGGTTCGGTATCAATAATTGAGAAAAAAAGTTATAAATTACACAAAAATAGACCAATCCATGAAACATGTAGCAACCCCTTTAAAACTTAAGGCCCAACTATGTGGCTCAACAATTCAAAAGCCCAATTAATTATCAGAGGCTCAAACAGAGTTACAAATGCTGAGCTGGCAGATCACGTGAGACCACGTACTCCATTAATCCATCACGTCCATTACCAAACCGGTTTCGACTCTTATTAGATGAACCAAATTGGGAAAAAAAAATATTAGAAAAAAGGGTAAAAAATCTGAAAGCAAAAAACGAGAACGAAAGGCAAAAAGGAGTCGAAGAACCTTTCGCGCTCTGACGAAATTCATTACTTACACTGATTATACTTTGGCTTCTTCTCCAGATATCTCTCCCATCTCCTTAACGTTGGATCCTTAGGTCTTGTACGGATCTCTCT